>MDKH01014268.1:0-44043 GCA_005239495.1 Nicotiana undulata
AACAAGGTTTTCATCAGGGGGAGTAAAATACGCGATGCACTCTTTTTTCCTTATTAAGGTTTTCTCCCACAGGGTTTTCCTTTTAAGGTTTTTAATGAGGCACCTAGCAATGCGTATTACTAAATATGTGTACTCTTTTTCCTTCACTAGGATTTTTCCCACTGGATTTTTCCTAGTAAGGTTTTAACGAGGCACATTATCTTTAATGAACATCCAAGGGGGAGTGTTATGAAATTATTATATTGTGGATGTCCATTTATTATTCCGCTATAGATAATCTTCCTGAAGAAGATTATCCATTTAGTACTCTGTTGAAGTTTATCTACAAGCAGCTAATGCAGGCAGGTTGCAAGCATCTCATGCAGACAGCTTATAAGCAGCTGAAGAAAAGCCTTGCAGCTGCTTCCTGAAAAGCCTTGCAGCTGCTTCCTGAAAAGCCTCGCAGCTGCTTCCTTTCTTCTATAAATAGAGGAGATTTCAGTTCATTATGTACATCAGTTTGAAAGTTCAATAATATAACGCACAAAGATGTGCACATTTGTATCTTGCTATAACTATAAGCATAATAATGTGATAACGAGGATTTTCAAGGTGCAACAGATTCATTGGAGTTAATATGGTTGATTTATTCACCAAATCTCTACCGACGTCAACCTTCAAGAAGCTAGTGTACAAGATCGGGATGCGAAGACTCACAGATGTGAATTGATGCTCTCATCAAGGGGAGTTAATAAGTGTTGTACTTTTTTTCCCTTGCAAGATTTTGTGCCATTGAGTTTTTCTTGCAAGGTTTTTAACGAGGCAACCAAAAAGTGTATTATTAAACACGTGTACTCTTTTTTCTTTACTAGATTTTTTTTCCCACTAGGTTTTTGTTTAAATTAAGGTTTTAACGAGACACAATACTTATTGAGTAGACATTCAATGGGGAGTGTTATGAATAAAATTATAATTAGAGTGAATGTCTATCTTTTTAGAGAGTTTTACTTTGTGACTAAGTCATTTACCCCCATATAAATAGAGGAGTCTTACTCTATTATAAGTCATCCCAAAATCAATAAGAATTCTCTCTCCCTACTTTTCTCTGCAATACTTTTTATTTTATTTTATCGTTTTATAATTTTTTTAAACTAAAATTCACAATTTTATTTATTCTTTTAGACCAAAGATTACTTTCCTCTTCTATCACCCAAATTCACTCTGCTGTTGCAGATCTACCAATCGACAAATCTTCATCAAGGTACATTTAACAAGGAGACTTCGCCGGAATATTAAATGACTATGATGTCACAATTTAATTTGTAGTACTTCGAGTTCAAAATTCAGTAACCTGTTTAAAAGTATTGTCCATTGTCCATAAATTTTCAAATTTATTTAGGGTGAAATTTGGCTTGGACATGAAAATGTACTTGGACATACGTTTTCAAAATATATTTTCTAAATTTATTTTGGAAAAATATGTGTATTATTAGGGATTTGGCTCAAAAACAACTATTGAGGATTTGGGATTTGAGATTTTTCCAAAATATAGACAAAATCTATGGACAAACATGTGTTTGCCAAATAAACCCAAGTTTATTTTGGCAATATCTATGGCCAAACGGGTCCTAAGATTACTACCCCGGATCCACAATAAGTGACCAATTTACCTTTTTATTTTGGTCCAAAAAAAGTATCCATTTGTATAATCAAGAAAAAATTCAATTTATTTTTCAAAATTACTCTTATGTACGTATCCCTAAAAAGTCATTTACTCCTCATAGTTGAGAAGAGAAGTAAGTACTACTATAACTATGTTGCAATATTTAATAAAGGGTAGTTTAGTCACACTAACTATTTTGGTTTAGAATTTAGTATTTCCTTAAGGAGTGTGCCCAAAACAAATTGATTGTGGACATGAGGGATCGCTACAGTACTCCCTCCGGTTCACAATAAGTGATCAATTTGCTTTTAGCACGTCCATTAAGAAAATACTAAATTCTATATAAAATACCTATTATAATTAAACTACCCCTAATTAAAACTTAGACTACCAAATGATTGAGGTGTTAAATTCCTCGTTAGTATTATTCTTTTAAAATGAATTTATTGTTAAAACTATTTTTAAATTTTTTATTCTATAAAGGTAAGGAGTGAGGGGCCTACAAAGTACAAACAACCACCACCCTCTCATGTCCGGGGAAGTGGAACCTTCCTCTCTACACAATCGCCAAGTCGCCAACCCCACCCCCTCCTCTCTCCCGGCCCCCCCACAAAACCCCCAAAAACCTTCTCTTTCTCTACAAGAATCCCTTCTTTCTGTTGCAATTTCACACATCTCTTTATCTCTCTACTCTTTCTCTCTCTATAACCACACAGAAAAAAAACATATTCCTTTTAAAACTCCTCCATTTTAATCTACATTCATCACTTTTGTTTGTGCTTTCGTTGAACCGTCTATGGCTTTGATATTCTGAATTTGGGGGTTTCCATATTGGGGTTTTGTTTTGATTTTTTTTGAGTGTGTAATAAAAAGGAAATGAAGGATGTTTTCCTGGCTGGTAAGGACGGTATCAGCATGTTTTCGGCCATTGAGTCGATATGTCCCTATGAGCAAGGATGAAGATGATGTTATTGTGGGAGGTGAAGATGATGGTCTTTTATGGTGTAGAGACCTTGAGAAACATTCATGTGGGGACTTTTCTTTTGCTGTAGTCCAAGCTAATTCAGTACTTGAAGATCATAGCCAAGTTGATACAGGTCGTGAAGCTACTTTTGTTGGCCTTTATGATGGTCATGGTGGCCCTGAGGCTTCAAGATTTGTCCGTGATCACCTTTTCCTCCATTTAATAAGTGAGATTCTTTTTTCTTTTTTCATTTTCTTTGCTAAACAAGAAACAAACATAAAGGAAAATTGCAGGAAAACAGGGTTTTTCATTCAAGACATAACCTTACAATGCTCAGACGACACTTTATAATGACCAACTGGGGTCAAAGTGGAATACTAGGACTAAGGTTGGTTCAAACTATAACAATAGAAACTTGGCCTAATACCTCAATCCGTAGCCAACTTCTAGTACTTCTCAATGTTAGCTTGAGATGAATTTAAATGGGGAACATGACCCGTATGGATTCATGTGGTCGACAACAACTTGTTTGAGATTGAGGTGTTGTTGTTGTGGTCTTTGCCAATGGAGTTCTTTTTTTTACTTTTTAAATGTTACTGCCTATAAGAGCATTTTATTGTTTCAAGTTTTGGAAGAAATGATATTCATAGTGATTTCTTGAGCATGTGATGTGTGAAGAGTTACAGTATTTTCTTTATTCAGTTTATGTCTGCTCTAGTGCATGTGGTAGCAGTATTTAAGTGTTTTCTTTATAAGTCGGTAGTTAAGTAAAATGTAAAGTAGAAGTCTTCAATTGTCATTAAGTGGAGGTTTTGCCGCTCACTCACAACATAGGCTTGTGTTGCTCCTTCATTGTGTTGTTATATGCCAATTGTTTTTATTTTGTAGGACATATTCTTCAAAGGCACAAACAGTAATATTAATGTTTAGAGAGAAATCATTAACACTTTTAATAGAATACAAAGCAAGCACCTTTTAGTCATCGTTGTTATCATGAATAACCAGTTCATCTTAGTCTGCAGATTGATATTTGGGGTATTGTCACTGATGTCAAACTCTCATTCTTCTACTTCACTGACGAATTGTATGGTCAAATAATATCATCCGCTTACTTACATTTCCATCTTTTCTGATTGGTTGTGTCGTCTTGACTAATTGTTCTGGTGAATAAAACCTCGCTTTTCCTACTTTCTCGTGTTGTTTCATATATTATTTGAGAGTTTTAAGGCGATCATGGACGCTAAATGCGCACATCTTTTCTTACAGGGCTTGCCCGAGAAAATGGAACAATAGATGAAGAAGTGCTTAAAAATGCGTTCGCTGCAACTGAAGTTGGCTTTCTTTCTCTTGTGAGAAGGGCATTTGGTATTACACCATTAATTGCGACAAAGGGTTGCTGCTGTCTGGTTGGTGTTATCTGGAAAAGGACGTTGTATGTTGCTAACCTTGGTGATTCTAGAGCGGTATTAGGTCATATAGGGAGATCAAATAAAATATTTGCTGAGCAATTGACCAAGGATCATAATGCCAGTATCGAGGAGGTTAGGAAGGAACTGATGTCGTTGCACCCAGACGATTCACGCATTGTGGTTAATGTCAATGGAGCATGGCGTGTTAAAGGCATCATACAGGTTTGCTTTCTGAGTAATATAGAACACAAGCTTTTGTGTCATGTGTCATTTTGAATTTTATATCCATTCTGAATATCTCATGACAGATGCGCATTCTTTCTGATTAAAATCAATCTAGTTTTTCATCCAACTCCTTAATATTATCAGAAAGTTAGTGAGCTAACTCTCAAATTACTTATTTTTTAGATTGTAATTTCAAATATTTTATCCTATTCTGGTGGGGTTTTCCAAGAAAAAGACATTTTACCTCATGACATGCTTGGATACCTCTGAAACAGAACCTTTGAAATTGAACAATGGGAAATTGAACAATGGACTTGTTCCATTTTGTCACCTTGGGAAGTGATCTCCTGTTGTCCCTTCGAGGACATTCCATAAAATTGGAATGATATAGAGAAGTGATCTCCCATTATATTGAAGATCACTGTTAAGTACAACCAAATATACTGAACTAGAAATATATCTGCCTCAGCCTTTTACACCATATCCGCCTCTGCCTTTTACTGCATATATTTGTCTCGACTTTCATGATAGCTGCTCTATCAAGAATCTTTATTGTTCTGATTGTCTTACCTACATGTTTTATATTGCATTGGTTTACTACATGATATAGTTGTACAAAGCGATCACTAATCCATTTCATCATGTGAGATTATATGTATTTTATTTTACATGTCTAAAGCAAGTATAGGCTGTATACACATTTTAGGAACTGGATTATTTTATTTTCAGGGAAGTTTGAGTGCAATTCATTGACCTTTTGGCTTGGTCTCATTCATTTTCTCACCATATCTTTTCCTGTTTGATTTCTTGTGAATTCTCCAAATCTATGGCACTCTGTTACATTTGATTAGTTATATTCTTTTTCTTTATGTTTGTGTCTGCATCTTTTAGGTATCTAGATCAATTGGAGATGCATATCTGAAGAAGCCAGAGTTTGCTGTTGGTCCAGCTCACCCACGATTCCATCTTAAAGAACCACTTATTCGGCCAGTGCTAAGAGCTGATCCATCTGTATGTTCAAGAAACTTACAACCCTGTGATAGATTTCTTATATTTGCTTCTGACGGGCTGTGGGAACTCATAAGCAATCAAAAGGCTGTCGAGATTGTGCATAATAACCCTAGAGAGGTAGGTATCTCCTTTAATTTTTTTTGTTTAATAATTTTCCCTTGTTCTGCCATAGATGTATTGTTATGTTTGTTTGGTTAAACTTATATGTATTTCATCCAATATATTAGGGCATCGCAAGAAGACTTATTATATCAGCCCTGGATGAGGCAGCAAGGAGAAGAAAGTTGAAGTATGATGACCTTAAGAAGTATGACAAGGGTGCAAGGAGGGCCTTTCATGATGATATAACAGTTGTTGTCATCTTTATAGATCATGAGATGTTGGAAGGAAAACAATCTGTACCTGAACTGTCAGTTCGAGGATTTATAGATACTCATGGACCATCAGATTTCAATATCCTCCAAGAGGTTGCTATGAAGACAAATTCTCTCAAGTGAAACATACCAAGCAAGTTGTTGGTTCTTCTTCTTTTCTAAGGAAGCCCGAGTGCAGGAAGTTTCTGACGCCCCCCTTTTCGCATTGTTTTCCAATTTACAGTTGACATACACAGTCCAGATGAACGGCAAGACTATCAAGTTACCTTCTTTACACATGCCCCCCACCCCCAGGTCATTGGCGACCTACTTGCTCTAAAATTTTGATGTACACAAATTTTCTGTACAAGACAAGCTGAGATAACTGCCTTCTGTTGTTTGTTTACCGCATATCTGTCAAAGTTAGGCCATAAAAGTTGGCATTGTAATTGAAAATCAGGTAGTTTCAATACTCAAAATGTAAACAAGTCGAAGCTCTAAGCTCAACTATGTTTGACCTTTGTTTACAAGTGCTGATTCATTTTTGTTTCTTACTGTGGAAGGGGTGCTAAACTGTCTTGCATGTAATCTTGACTTGCTGTACAGCATAAGCTTGTCGCTGCTGAAGGGGCATTTGACACTTTGGCGTGCATTTTGCTTGCCGGATTCGCATTGTGATCGAAAAAGCAACGTATGCTGTTTCAGATTCGTGCACATCAAACGCCACATTTTTGTCATTGAACAATATCTTGCAAGGATTTCCAACTTGTTAGAAAAGCAGCTAGGCAGAAACTCAAGCTGCTGCTGCATTCCCCTCTCTCTCTCTCTCTCTCTGTGCACATGCACATACACACCCCAGGAGGCTTTATCAATCTTCTCCCTCTTTCTGATAATACCCACGAACGTGTTTCAGGACTTGTAATAAGCTATAGCAATTCAGTTGCATACTCATCTATCTTTCTGAAAATTTTGAGTTCTTTCTTCCACAACCAAAATAACTGCATATGCATTAATTTTAGGCACCACCACTTGGCTAAAGATTGAGCCCAACTACTGGCAGGAGTACAACTGCAATTTGTCTGTAAGCTTGGAATGAGATGCTGTGGTGAGATTTGTGTGGCCATCAGGAAAAAGGGGTCCCCCGTGGGTGGGAGGCTCGCATTGCAAATTTAAGTGCTAATGTCTGGCCGTTGAGCCTATGTCCTAGTGCTACCTCCGGTTCAGTTTAAATATTAGTTGGGTTTTCCTACTCGCACTGAGACACGATTAAATTTGGATTTGTTTCCGGAATTCCAATTAGGGTAAAACGCTTCGAATTTTGTCATGTTCCAGTGACAGTAATAAACACCAAGTGAAAATGTAAAAATAAAGTAAAATAAGTGACAAGATTTTGCACAAATATAGAACTAGAAAGAAGCTGAAAGTACAACACAAGTGTAAGATGTAGTCAAGCACGCCAACGTAGGAGTACATCAGCGATTAATTAAGTCATGAGTTTGGTGTCTTTTGCTATGGACAGTAGTGCCAAACTAAAGAGGAATTAAACTATGAAAGGAATGAACGTGAAACATCGGATTATCAGAATATGGATGCCGACGTCATATCGGAGCAGGATGGATGAAGTGGAGGTTCGCTCCCGCTGTCTTGTGTGATAAGAATGTGACGCTGAGACTTAAAGGTAAGTTCTACAATGTTGTAATTAGACCGATTATGTTGTATGGAGCAGAGTGTTGGCTGGTCAAGAACTCTCATACCCAGAAGTAAAAGTAGTTGAGATGAGGATGTTGAGGTGGATGTGTGGGCATGCCCGGTTGGATAAGATTAGGAATGAAGTTATTCGGGTAAAGGTGGGAGCGATCCCTATGGAGGATAAGATGAGGTAGGCCTAGGAAGTTTTGGGGAGAGGTTATTAGGCGGAACACAACGCAGCTGGAGCTGACAGAGGACATGGCCCTAGACAGGAGGGTGTGGAGGTCAATGATTAGGGTAGGAGGTTAGTAGGTAGTCGAGCGTTTCTCTTTATCTTACTCAGTTCGCTAGCATTAGTGTTAGTATGTTTTCTTTTATTCATTTGTGGCTATTACTACCTAGAGTTGACTGCATTCTTGGATTCATCTTATTTCATCTTGTTGTTGTTCCTTCTTGTTGCAATTACCTTTTCTTTTTTCAGTCGTTCTCTAGCACGAACAAAAACAGTCTCTCTACCCTTCCAGGGGTAGGGGTAAGGCTACGTACATCTTACCCTTCCCAGACCCCACTCGTGGGAAACTACCGGGTTTGTTATTGTTGTTGTTGATAATACTGCTTTTACATGTCGAGGTTCATATTTTTTTAATGGCACATTTGGTGTTCGGTATTTATATTGGGATCCGACTAAATCCGGAGATGCAAATTCGAATTCAGTCGAGCACCACGAATACTAATACTCGGGTGAAAACCAAAAAAGTAATAATAAAGTAAAGTTAGTAACAAGATTTTGCACATATAATTAGACTATGAAAGGATTGAAAGAGAAACATCAGACTACCAGAAGATTGATAATATTGCCTCAACTTTTACATTATCGGGGTTCATATATTATTTTCTTGGATTTTTCATCTTGTGTTTGGTACTAGCATGAGGCTTGATTAAATCATAAGACACAAATTCATATTTAATCGAGTCCCAATATGAATATTGGATAAAGAATGAAAAAAAATAAAGCAACATAAGTAACAAGATTTTGTACACATATAGCACTAGAAAGAAGCACGAAGTACAACAAAAATCAAAGATAAGAGTACACCTAAGTAAGGAAGTTTAAACTTTTGAAGAAATGGGTAAGAGAGAGAATCTCCTCCCTCTCACTAAATTTCCCCTATCCTCATTTGTCTTCCCTTGCTCTTTCTATCACCATGCACAACCCATCCTCCTCTCAGTTAGAGGATCCACCAACTACTCCAATGAGTTTAAACCCACCCTCAATAAATCCTTTAGGCACACTCTTCAGGCAAACTTTACTCGTTGACCAAATCCCAACTCTCCATTGAACTAAATCATTTCCACCTCGATTTGTCCGATGAACTCGCAACCGACCCATCTCTGAATAATTTTATCCCCTTAACAACATCAGACAAAACACGACTTTACTCTCCTTGGCAATTCTCACTTATAGTTAAAGTCTTTGGATTGGAAAATAGGTCATTTAACTCTCCAGCACAAGCTCAGTTAACCCTTATGGATTTAGGTAATGATTTCTTCCTTATCAAATACAAAAGGAAGAAAACATGACTAAAGCATTACACGAGGGACCATGATTTGTACTAAATCATTTTTTATCGGTGCACAAATGGGAACCCAAGTTCATTGCATCTAATACTCAACTCACTTACGCAGCCATATGGAGTCATCTTCCTGAATTGCCCATTGAATTCTACGATTTCGACATACTTAGTAAAGTGGGCAACAAAATTGGAACTACTTAAAATGGATGCCTGCACATCCTCTACCACTAGGGGTAGAGATGCACAAATTTGTGTAAAAGTACCTATTGAACATCCTCTTACATCCCATGTATACATAGGCAGCCGTAAACAATAAATACTATATGAAGGCATTAATATGCTTTGTATCCATTGCGGACGATTAGGTCACACCACAAGAACATGCCCTTTTGTCTACCAAACCACGCCACAAGACCAGACCCCGCCCACACAAATATCACCCAATAAAGACACATCCAACTCTCTATTATATGCAAACTCCACAGAATCAGAATGGAAAACCATAACTTTCCCCCATTGACAAGGGAAGAAACGATTGGCAACTAACACATCAACTGCCAACCAATCCATGCAACTACTGACACGCCGAGGCCCACCAACAACACAACAAGGTATGACTGCACACGTAGAAGGACCCACATGTATGACCACTAACCTGTTTTCTCCTAAACTTAATATCATAGATACACATTTTTCCGATTATGACCCCCAAGGTCTCATTAACACTAACAAGTTTAATTATCTAAAAAACCTAGACTCTAGTTTGGACTCTGCTAATAATAGAATTCTAGATATTGAACTGAAAAATGCAGACCCAATAGTACAACAATTCCCCAAGGCCCATGATAACCAAAACCAATCTAACTTGACACCAAAGTCATTTCCCTCTCCGTCCACAGCTCAGGACATGTATCACCACACACAATCGCTCAAATCACACGTTTCCTCTTTGAACAGTACTTTAGTAGACACTAATCCAACCCTTAAACAGTCCACGTCACCCCCACCTCCATTTTCGACCAACCACAACCAAGTTCACAAGCATTCCCACTACTCTAAGGCCAGCCCATCATCACCTCCTACAGGTCATGATAACCTAACTATACTAGCTAAGCCCACAGAGCACAACACACTGCCACTACCACAATCTCAATCTCCATACCCAACTCCATACTCAAGCCCACGTGAAAAGCCCATCACCCTAGATCAAGAAATCCATTTAGTGGACTCACCGCCTCCAAAAAGCACTACAAAACCTACACCTGGTTTCTGAGTTCTAGTTAAAGGCAGGACATGACGGGACTCACGGGGGTTGGGGGGAGCCTTCCCCCAGGAAAAACTTAATAAGACTCATTCTAATACTTGAGTTCAAGCTCCTACTTCGAAGTAAGCCTATGGGTTAATCTTAGTAGCTAAAGCGTACTTGCGTGAATAATTCACTTCCCAATTCACTCACTCCAACTGATCAACCCAACCTCCACTTCCTTTCCTCCCACTCCACCGCAAATAATGCAACGTTACAACCAAGCTACCCCAACTGGTCGCATGCACAACCACAGTCCATCTCTACTCCCTTATCGTCCTCTCAATATCCACCAACTACTCTCCCACAACCTGAAAAACCACATTCCACCTCCTCAAACTCACCCCATCATTTACACCTCCCAAGCACCCAACCCTTACAACCCGCCACAATCTTGGCTGGAACTAGGTCTCCATAACCACGCCCTCACCTTCACCATGATGGTCAACAACCAAGAAGTGATCATAAAAATCCAGAACCCTCTGGACATGGCACAAATAGTGATAGAGAGGATGAAACTAGCCATGGAACTGTATGGTCAATACCAGTGGGCGATGTCCCAACCACCACTATGGGAATGAATCCAAGCTCCTCTCATGCAGTCCCATTATTGGGATGCACCACATGCATATCCACCATACAACCACCCACACAACTATGCAGACCTTCCCTTCTACCCACCACACCACTCCATAATTCTTTGGATTCATCAGGAGTTCTTCATGCATGCACCAACTCCACCACCTCACCGAACCCCATCCTCCAGTTCAATGACCAACAACCCTCCCAGTTCAAACGAACAAGAAAGCCTCAAACCCCAGGAAATAACTGTTGTCATGGAGGAAACGAGGGAAACACGCACGAAACCAATATGGATCAAGCGTTATCATATCTCCATCCTCAAAGAGGAGTACGATAAAAAACTACTCCTCACATGCCCCCAGAAATGAATCAATGCTCAATCGAGTTGGGATCAACTGTCAACCCAGAGGTGGGGAAGTTTGCAGTCATACTCACTCCCACACTCCAATCTCAGAATCAGGAAGTTAGTGAAGTGGAACCACGAGTGGAGAATCATCAGAATCTCCAGTCTCAAACATCACCCTTTAGTCTATCTATGAACTTTGTCATTCGGAAGGTGATTAATCACCCGACTTTCGACGTAATTTTAGAAGCATGCTTAACTACTACAAACTCACTCTAGTTGTTCTCCTTGAAACTCACTTAAATGACCATGCCACCCTTATGGAGGATTTTGGTTTTTCCAACTTCTCACAAGCAGCTACCCAAGGCCAAGCTGGAGGAATTGTTGTACTTTGGAATACAGATCATGTCAAAGTGGATAAAATTGCAGTTACAAATCAGGAAGTTCATTTCATGGTGCAGGTATACCCTAAACCCACTCCATTTTTATTTTCTGCTATATATGCAAGCCCTAATCATAATCATCGAAAACTACTCTGGAAAAATTTAAAATGTATAGCCACTAATTATTCGGGTCCCTGGTTGTTAGGAAGCGACTTTAATGAAATTATTTCTGCTTCAGAAAAATTTGGGGGATGTTCACTAAATAATTAACGTTCTAACTTGAAGCTTGAGTGCTTTAATTTTTGTAAATTAATTGACCTAGGATATCGAGGAAGTCGTTACACATGGACTAATAAAAGGAGTAGGGGGCCATGATTCTTGAATGATTATACAAAGTGGTCGCTAATTATGAATGGTTACATCTACATCCTGAAGCTTTCACAAAACACTTACCGTGAGATCACTCAATGCCCGTTACAACTAATGCTAGAACATTCAGCACCACCTAGGACCAACATTTTTAGATTTGAGACAATTTGGTTGTCACACCCGGAGTTTACTTCTCTTATTCAAAATAGGTGTCTTGATAATAAGGATCTTCTGGAAGCCATCGAAAATTTTACAAAATCGGTTCATGAATGGAATCACATTACTTTTAGTAACATATCCATCCAAAAGAAGCAATTTCTTGCATGAATTGAGGGCTTACAAGCATCCCCACATTACCCAACTAGTAGTTTTTATAACAACTAGAGCAAGAACTCATTGCGAAGTTTAACCACGTTGTTAAACTTGAGGAAGAATTTTGGAAACTAAAATCAAGAATTTCTTGGCTACAAGATGGAGATGCTAACACAAAAATTTTCCACGTAACTATTCTTTAAAGGAGACGTAGAAATGGTATCCTCGCCATAAAAGATAACTCAGGCGAATGAATTTTTGATACAAATCAAACCAAGGACACTTTCATCTCCTTTTATCAAAATTTGTATACTACTGACCATGTAACCTCTCCTAGATCCTTCAAAAAATCATCTATTTTCTCTTTAACTCAGGAGGATTATACTTCTTTGAAGGACCCTCTACATGATTCTGGAATCCTTCTTGCCCTTAAATCGTTTAAACCGCTAAAATAACTTGGCCCAGATGGTTTACATCCTCTATTCTTCCAACTTTTGGACATACGTGGGCCCTTAAGTCATTCAGTTTTGCAAAACCAGTTTCCAACATTGCAAGATTCCACTAGAAATAAATGAGACATTCCTTTGTCTGATTCCAAAAACCAGAGCCCCACATCCCCAGCTCAATTCCTCCCTATTAGCCTTTGTAATACTATCTATAAGCTGATTACCAAAATCATAGTTAATCGAATCAAGACTTTACTCCATAAGCTCATTCATCCTTCCCAGTCAGCTTTTCAACAAAATAGGAGAGCTTCAGATAACACCCTGATAGTGCAAGAATTACTCCATCATTTTAAAACTTCTAAATCCAAATGCCCCAAAATGATGCTTAAAATTGATGTAGAGAAGGCTTTTGATCGATTACAATGGAGTTATATACCTCACACCTTGACTCACTTCAATTTTTCCACTCCTCTTGTAGAGCTAATTATGTCTTGTGTTACAACAAGTACCACCTCCATCCTCTTTAATGGTAGTCCATCACAGGCTTTCACACCTTCGAGAGGTATTAGTCAAGGTGACCCACTCTCCCCATATCTATTCATTTTGCGCATGGAGATGTTCTCACAAAGCATAAATCTGGCAGTTGACTACCAATCATGGGACCCCATATATTTGAATAAGCAAGCTCCGCTAATATCTCATTTATTTTTTACGGATGACATTATTTTGATGGCTATGATAAATACTCGTACATGCCACTCTATCATAGACCATATAAATTATTTCACATCTTTATCCGGTCAAAAAATAAGTTTATAGAAATCCAAGGTTTTCTTCTCTAAATCATGCCCACTAGAAGTCAAGCATTTCATCACTACATCCTTCAATATACCTGAAGGCCACAACTTTGGCAAATACCTAGGGTTTCCAATTTTTAATTCCAAACCTACAAAGAGAGATTTCCAATTCCTCCTAGACAATTTTAAAACAAGATTGGCGGGTTGGAAACTAATCTTTTGAGCATGGATGGCAGGACTACTCTTATTAAGGCAACCTTGAACTCACTCCCAAATCACGTCATGCAAATCATTAATCCACTAATACAGCTCTTAAGCCAGCTAGAACATTATCAACAAAATTTTCTGTGGGGAACCACACCCCAAATACATTTACCGTAACACTCGCCATTCTTGTAGGCCCTCTAGAACCTGGAAAAATATTTTTTAACGATGGTCTGCATGCCAACAAGGCCTTGTTTGGAGAATAGCCACAGGCACAAATGTACATTTTTGGAATGACCCTTGGTTAGGCCCACATTTAATCCTTAGACATTTAATCCTTAGACATCAGGTTCAAGGGCCTTTAACCCTTGAGGACTCAAAAGCTACAATCTCCCAAATTCTGAAATCCAGTACGCTAGCTTGTCCACAACTATATCTACAACTCCCAACACCTATAATGAACTCAATACAACAGTTCTACCTTCTCCAATCCTCAATTGATCATGACCGACTAGTCTGGGGAATCACCTCTGATTGTTAATTTATGGTGCGCTCTTGTTATAATTCCCTCACCCATAGTGTACACCCAACCAACAGTCATTGATGGATTTGGAAACTACAAATCCCCCCAAAACTCAAGTATTTCCTATGGTTATGTGTACAACATAAACTGCCTACTAATGCTTATCTCCATCACCTAGGTATTATTAACAGTCCATTATGGCACTTCTGCCAATTAGAAATCAAAAATATATTGCATATTCTCATACAATGTCCAAACGCTAAGCAATGTTGGGCTAACTTGGGACTATCTCCCCGCCACCCATTTTACGACCATTAATCTTCATAAAGGGCTTCACAAATTATTTAGGTCCTCCCAGGGTTTATATACCATAGACCTACCTTCCCATGTTGTCAATGCCTATACCTTATGGCACATATGGAAAACATGAAATAAAAATAGCTTTGACAACACTAGGATTCTAGCAAATGCCACCATAATAAGATAGTTGGCGATAGAATATTATTACATGGCTTACACTCCAAACTCAAAAAAAGCAAAAGTGCGTAAGTATATAAAATGGATACCACCCAAACTTGGTTCTATAAAATTAAACACAGATGGCGCCTCTGTAGGAATGCATGGATTGGCAGGTATAAATGGAGTCTTCCGAAATTCCACAGGAGGTTGGATCATGAGATTGCAGGAACTACTACTGCAACAAATGCTATGGAAAGAGAACTGATGGCGTTACTACGAGGCTTACAAATGATAGTCCATCTCAATCTACAACCTTTAGAAATTAACGTTGATGCTCTAGAAGTAATAAACATTTTACATGGCCACAACTCTGATTGCTCACATGTTATTGATTGCAAGTTCTTGTTGCACCAGCTCCATGATCCACCAGTCATGCACACGTACATGGAACAAAACATAGTAGCAGATCTACTAGCACATTTTGGATCAAGCTTGACATAGAGTAATATTACTTTTTTTTGCACAACCACCGCCGTTTCTCTGGGACGTTTTGGCTGATGATAGAATGGGAAAACACAGAATACGACAACACTTCAGCAATCTCCAACATGTTGAGCAAGGAACTACACCTTTTGGTAACAACAATCAAGATGGAGTGCCCCAACACCATCCTTTTTGTGCCCCAGGAGAACCTATTTTTTATAATAGTTTAAATAACTCAACTCCGGGTTTTTTTCACCCAACTAGTTTTAAAAATTTGGCGGACAATGAAGCCCTAGAAAGTAGATTAGCTTCTTCGAAGCGTCTTTCCCCATGTACGGGTACTTTAGTTTAGTTTTCAATATATAGAAGTAATCTTTCCAGAAAAAAAAGAAGATAAGAGTACACCAACGACTTAATTAAGTCATGGAGTCCAGAAATAAAGTAACGCAATGTAACGACCCGGCCGGTCGTTCCGTGAGATTAGCCCCATTTCCCTGTTTCTGCTTTATCATGTATTGCTTAGCCTAATTATGTTGTGTTAGTTCGGTTGGTTCGGGTTCGGAGTGGTCGTGATGATAAATGAGACACTTAGTCTCTTAAGTTAGCTTAATAGTTGGAAAAGTCAACCGGGAGTTGACTTATAGGTAAACGACCTCGGAATATGAATTTTAGGGATCGGATAGCTTCGTTAGGTGATTTGGGACTTAGGGGTGTTTTCGGAATGTGGTTTTGAGGTCCGGAGTAGAATTAGGCTTGAAATGGAGAAATTGAGTTTTTGGCGATTTCTGGTCGGCAGTGAAAAATAGGCTATCGGGGTCGGAATGGAATTCTAGAAGTTGGAACATGTTTGTAGTGTCATTTTGGATGTGTGTGCAAATTTTCATGTCAATCGGACGTGTTTTAGGTGGGTTAGGCATCATTGGAGAAATTTAGAAGTTTCTAAGTTCTTAGGCTTGAATTCGAGGTTGATTTAGTGTTTTGGCGTTGTTTTGAGTGGTTCGAAGGCTCGACTAAGTTTGAATTATGATATGGGATGTGTTGGAATGTTTGGTTGAGGTCTCGAGTGCCTCAGGTGTGTTTCGGATGCCCAACGAGACATTTTCGGACTTGAAGAGTTAGCAGTTTTGCTGGTTTTCTGTTGCAGAAGTTTTGTTCTTCGCGATCGCGTAGAGGAGTCCGCGATCGCGTAGTCTTAGTTGGGAAGAGGTGATATTGTTTCTATGTGATCGCATAGGTCAGGACGCGATCGCGAATGGCTGTGATGTTGTGTTTCGTGAACGCGTGGCCAGGGTCGCGTTCGCGTAGAAGAGAGTGAGCTGGTGAGGAGTGGAAGGGATTGTTCTATGCGATCGCGTGGGAAAGGCCGCGATCGCGTGAGGTCGCAAAGAAGTGCTTCGCGATCGCATGGGTTGTTCCGCGATCGCGTAAGGTAAGTTGAGGGGCATCCCATTTTTTTGCTTTGCGATCGCGAGGCAGTTTCCGCGATCGCGATGAAGGGATCACCTGGGCAGGAAGTATGAAAAGCCATCTTCGCGATTTTCAGCTCATTTCTCACCATTTTTGAACGGCTTTGAAGCTTTTTGAGAGGGATTGAAGAGGGAATCGAAGGGAAACACTTGGAGGTAAGTTTTTTGAACTCAATACTCGATTCTATGGTGATTTCTAACTAATTAGACATGAAATTAGTGGGATTTAAACCCTAAAATTTGAGAATTTGGGCTTGTAATTGGAGACCTTTGATTGGGGATTTGAGGGGCCATTTGAGGTCTGATTTTGATGTTCTTGATATGTGTAGACTCTTGGGAGGATAAGGATTCTTGTGAAATCGAATTCCGAGACGTGGGCCCAGGGGTCGGGTTTGGCCAATTTTGGGATTTTTGAGTTAATTTGATAATTTTCGTGTGAGTTCCATTCCGTTAGCTTATATTGATGATAATATACTAATTTTGGTTAGATTTGGATCAATCGGAGGCCGATTCTAGAGGAAAAGGCATTGTGGGCTAGGATTTTAGCCGGTTTGAGGTAAGTAACGTTTTCAAACTTGGTTCTGAGGGTTCGAAACCCCAAACTATATGCTATATGATTATAATTAGGGTGACTCACATGCCAAGTGACGGGCGTGTGGGTGTGCATCATGTGATTTGTGGCCTGGCTCATCCTATGGCACCGTTTGGTAGCTATTTTGGATTGATATCCGTACTTCTTTTAATGTGGTTAACATGATTATGCTAGAAATCATGCTAAGTACTATGCTAAGGCTTCACGCCAAAAGAGGCTGAGACCTGAGTGGTCATAGATATTGCTGTCTTCTCATTTGTTTTATTGATGTTTTATACTCAGTCCTGTCATAGCATAGCATATCATGTTTCAGTCTCGGTATTTGTTAATTTTGTACATTATCATTGATTTGGGCTAGTTCATGAATCTGTGAGCCCATGTGAGCGAGACAGGAGAGTGATGATTGAGTGAGGCCGAGGGCCTGAGTTTGAGAGATAGTACGGGATCAGGCTGCACACCGCAACAAGATATTGATTATGCCTTCGTTGGCTTGTTAAAGCTCTTGGGATAAGAGAAGCCCCTCCGGAGTCTTTACACCCCCAGTGAGCGCATTGATATTTGAGGGATGGATCTTCCCTGGACATGGATCTTGTCCGTAGTTGATGATATTGAGGGATGGATCTTCCCTAGACATGGATCTTGTCCGAGTGTTGTATTACGGAGATGGATCTTCTCCGTGTGGCTGGATTGGCCTCCCTCAGTACTGAGTGACTACAGTCACCGGTTTTTATATACTTTCCGGGATGGATCTTCCCTGTGCTCGAGAGCCATGTACAGTACTGAGTGGCATCTTTCTAAGAGTCGTGAGCACTATGTGCATTTCCACACTGTTGATACAGTGGCATGTAGAGTACTGAGATATATATGGGTTACTTATCATATCAGACATATTCTGTTTTCATTATCTGTTAGAACTTTGAACATGCCTAATTCTGTGCATTGTTTTCATTACATTTATTGAGGTTAAGTCCGTCACTACTTATCCCCGTATTTAGGGTTCGTTACTTCTGATTTGGTGTACTCACGTTATCCCCTGCACCTTGTGTGTAGATCCAGGTACATCGGGGTCCGGTAGCTATTGTTGATTGGCTTTCAGAGTTCCGTGGGAGTCTTCGAGGTAGTAGCTGGCGATCACAACCTCAATTTATTCTTCTTTATCTTCCTATTGCATTTTATTTCTTCAGACAGTATTATGTCAGCTTTATATTTCAACATTGTATTTATAGTAGCTCGTGACTCGGTGACACTAGTTCTGAGATTGATTTTTATTTATATGCTAAACCTTCAATGGATTTATAAAGACACTTTTGCTACTAAATTAATGATTTTTTTACTAAAAACAACTTTAATTCAGACAGAATGTATGGATTGCCTGATTCCACGAAAGGCGCCATCACGACCGGTTGTTTTGGGATCGTGACAAGTTGGCATCAGAGCTCTAGGTTGTATAGGTCTCACCATTCATGAGCAGGTTTAGTAGAGTCTTGCGGATCGGTACGGAGATGTCTGTACTTATCTTTGAGAGGCTACAGAACCCTTAGGAAAAATCTCACATTCTTGAATTCTTTCGGGCAAATCTGTTGATTCTAGAAACTAAACTTCTGTTGTTTCATTCTCTCACAGATGGTGAGGACACGCGCTACCGATCAGGGTGACCAGACACCAGTTAGGCCCGTGAGAGGCCGAGGACGCGGTCGAGGCTGTGGTAGGGGGAGGGGTGCAGCCTGCGCAGCAGCTGGGGCAGTACCTGTGGACCCTCCAGCCGCTGATGTACCAGTGGGACCGGCTCAGGTACCAATAGTGCCTATTGTGATTTCGGGTCTTCAGGAGACTCTGGCCCAGATTCTGACTGTGTGCACCAGTCTAGCACAGACAGTTGTTGTTTCTTCTACAACCTCTACTTCTCAGGCTGGGGGAGGCACTCAAACTCCAACTGCCCGTACACCTGAGTAGGTTATTCAGGGGATCCAGACACCGGGGGCAGCTCGAGCCCAGTCAGTTGCCCCAGCCTAGGATTTTGTGGTCCCAGCTATGGAAGACGATGAGCAGCGCAGGTTGGAGAGATTTGGTAGACTTTAGCCTCCGACTTTCGGGGTGCTGAGGGGACAAATGCCCAGGGCTTCTTAGACAAGTGTCAGAGGATTCTTCGCACAACAGGGATATTGGAGACCAGTGGGGTCTCGTTTACTACTTTCTAGTTCTCAAGAGCTGCACTCACTTGGTGGGAGGCTTATGAGATGGGTAGGACTGTTGATGCAGCTCCCCTTACCTGACATCGGTTCTCCATTCTTTCCTGGAGAAGTATGTACCACATTCCCGCAGGGAGGAGCTACGCAGGAAGTTCGAGCAGTTGCGTCAGGAGGACATGACCGTGATGCAGTATGAGATCAGGTTCTCCAAGTTGGCCCGCCATGCTATCTGGCTAGTTCCCACGGATAGGGAGCGGATCAGGAGGTTCGTTGATGGCCTCACTTATCAGCTAAGGATTTTTCTGACCAGGGAGATGGTATCTGGCGCTTCTTTTGAGGAGGTGGTTGACATTTCTAGAGAGATTGAGTCAGTTCGCCGCCAGGAGCGAGTCGAGAGGGAGGCCAAGAGGCCTCGAGGATCTGGTAGTTTTGGTGGTGTTCATTCAGGAGGACAGTCCCAGCACAGCAGAGGCCGCTCATTTAGGCCTCCTCAGCCAGTTCACCCAGCCTACAGTGGTGCATCATCGAGGCATGGTCCCCGCAGCTCTCATCCGAGCCATTCCTCATTCAGTTCTCTTCCAACCCTGAGTTCATCTCGGGCACTATCGGTTCAAGTTTCCTTGGTGCATGGTCCTTCTAGTGGTTATTCAAGTGCTAGGGGTTCCCTTCAGTCCCCACCGTCATTTGCCGAGAGGGGTTGTTTTGAGTGTGGTGATCCGGGTCATATCAAAATGTTTTGTCCCCGTATTTCAGGTGGTTTATTCCAGCAGAGGAGCCAGCTGTCAGCTTCAACACCAGTTACTTCACCACCCACCCATGCAGCTAGAGGTGGGGGTCAGTCAGCTAGAGGCCGCCCTAGAGGGGGAGGTCGATCAGGTGGAGGTCATGCTCGATTTTATACACTTCCAGCCAGGCCGGATTCTATGGCCTTAGATGTAGTGATTACAGGTAGTGTCTCAGTATGTCACCGAGATGCTTTGGTCTTATTTGATTCTCGTTCCATGTATTCCTATATTTCATCATACTTTTCTCATTTTCTGGATATGCCCCATGAGTCCTTAGTTACACCTGTTCATGTGTCGACCCCGGTGGGCGATACTATTGTTGTAGACTGTGTGTATTTTTCATGTGTGATGTCTATTGGGGGTCTGGATACCCGAGCAAATCTGTTATTGCTTAGCATGGTTGACTTTGATGTGATATTGGGCATGGATTGGCTATTTACGTGTCATGCTTTTCTTGATTGTCACGCTAAGACCGTGCCCTTAGCTATGCCAGGATTTTCGAGGGTTGAGTGGAGAGGTTCTATTGAGTATGTTCCTAGTAGGGTGATTTCCTACCTAAAGGACCAACGTATGGTAGAGAAAGGGTGTTTATCGTATTTGTCTTTTGTGAGGGATGTCAGTATTAAGACTCCTGCTATTGACTTTGTTCTTGTGGTCTGTGATTTTTTGGACGTGTTTCCTGCTGACCTGCCAGGCATGCCACCTGACAGGGATATTGATTTTGGTATTGATTTGGTGCCGGGCACTCAGCCTATTTCTGTTCCACCGTATCGTATGGCACCGGCGGAGTTGAAGGAATTTAAAGAGCAGCTTCAGGAACTCCAAGATAAGGGGTTCATTCGGCCTAGTGTGTCACCCTGGGGTGCACCAGTGTTGTTTGTGAAAACCAATGATGGTTCTATGCGTATGTGTATTGATTATCGGCAGCTGAACAAGGTTACGGTGAAGAACCGATATCCCTTGCCTCACATTGATGACTTATTTGACCAGTTATAGGGTGCCAGGGTATTTTCCAAGATTGACTTGCGTTCTAGCTATCATCAACTGAAGATTTGGGAGCCGGAAATCCCGAAGACTGCCTTCAGGACCAGATATGGTCACTATGAGTTTCTTGTCATGTCATTGGGCTGACCAATGCCCCAACAGCCTTTATGAACTTGATGCACAGTGTGTTCTGACCTTATCTTGATTCTTTCGTCATCGTGTTCATTGACGACATCTTGGTATATTCACGATCTCGGGAGGATCATAAGCAACATTTGTTACACAATCCTAATCAAGTGGTACACAATCCTCCATTTGTTGTATCAACAATATGCACTTACTTTGTACCCATCTCGTCAATATTCTTTGTCAGTATTCTCATATGAGTCATGAGTGTGGCTATGTTCTATGCATGTGAATTATTTGGGTCAAGAGGAACTGAATGCAAGATTGGTGTCAGGGACATAACTCTCGTCATCCACCCCGAATTCTGGGTCATCTTATCAAGAAGGATTTTTCACTCTATGAATATCTTGCTAAGAAATTCACCCCCAACTGAAGCGTCTACATTAACTTTCAAATTGTCTGCCAACCCCATGTAGAATCTCTGGCGAAGCATCTGGTCTGGAATACCATGGTGTGGACACTTCACTAGCATCCCTTTGAATCTTTCCCATGTTTCCTGCAAGGTTTCAGTAGGTTTCTACTTGTACTGCAATATCTCATCAATCTGCCTTGCAGTCTTGTTGGAGGTAGAACTTATTCAGGAATTGCTTGACTAATTCCTGCCAAGTGGCAATGGAATTTATTAGAAGCGAATTCAGCCAAGTCTGAGCTTATCCAGTCACAGAGAACGGGAACAGTAGCAGCTTGATGGCTTCTTGGGTCACATTTGGCTGCCTTTGGGTCACACAAATTGACAGGAAATTTTTCAAGTGTTGTTGAGGATCTTCAATGTGTGACCCGGAGAACAATCCTTTATTCAGCAGCAGATGCAACATGTTGTTGGTGATCTGGAATGTCTCCGCTTGTATCTGGGGCACAGCAATGGCGGTGGCCAGGTTGTCAGCTGTTGTCTGTGCCCAATCATAAAGAGCAGCTTCTGGCACAAGAGGTGACACCACTCCATCGTCTGGCACAATAGGTGCCCGTTTGTTTGCATTGACGTTTTCCACGTTGTCCATTTTAGTTTTGAGTTAGCATGTTTGTTGTGAATGTTTGTTCTTCTTGTTGGCACGGTTTAATGCCCTAAATGTTTTCTCGGGGTCTGAGAGTCCTTCGAAAAGTTCACCAGTCCTCGAAGAGTTTCTAGGGATACACCTGAGTCACACAAGAGTTCAAACGTGAGAATTTCAATGGAAAAAATATTTAACACCGTAGAAAATTGATCTAATCTAAAAATCCTAGCAATACTTCTAAGTTGTAATAAATAACACTGTTAGTCCCCGGCAACGGCGCCAAATTTTGATCACGCCCAACTATGCCTTATAAAAAGGACTAAGCGATCGTTGCAAATATATTCCAGTTTACAAGTCCGGAGTCGAATCCTCAGGGAAATAACCAATCTACTACAACTCTTAGTAACGCTAGTACAAGCTTAGACAATTTTCGGATGCAAGATTTTTATCAATAAATAATGGAATTTATTTAGCTAAAGTAAAATGATATTAAAACCAAAAATATTAAAGAGTAAAGATGAATTCAAGGGTAAAAATATCTAGGGTATTGATTTTCCCAATTGCCGGACTAATTATTAACTCTTTAGTTATAATTTTGCCGTAATACTCTATGAGGATTATGAGTTATGGGCTACCGCAATTATCTCTCGATCAATTACGATAATTTACTAGAAGCATTCTCTCGAGCTACTCTAGCTAATAATTTATGTAGCTCATAATTAACCCACCAAAGTTCCGTTATTTCTAAACTCACTTTTAAATTCAAGTAATGAATCACTTCAATTACCGAAAAGTGGTGTTGTTCAACAACAATCTAACCTAGTAATCTTTCAGAAGCAACACAAGGCAATTAGACACGATTCCCATTTAATTAATCACCATACAAAACATAGTTGAACAATCATAGAATAAACCCGGCTCGATTATATCAAAACAGAGTCAAAACTTCATCTAACAATTGGTTCCATCAACCCTAGACGGAATGTTTAGCTACACATAATCGTTTTCACAACCATAACAATAGAATTCATCATGAATGATCAAAATAAGAGGAAGAAAGCTAAAACTCTATGCCGAATCTTCCTCCTTGCCTCTTGCCTCTTTTTTCCTTCAAAAATCCTTTGAAAACCTTGATACCTCCTTTCTGGACGAGCTGGGCTTCTTATAGGTTAAGGGGATCGCCCCAAAACTTACGAAATTACCCCTCAAATAATGTTCCTCGGAGTGACGAGCGCGGCTGTGTATGGACCGCGCATGGGGCGCGCATATTGCATTCCATTCTTCCTGGCAGCCACTGCTCGAGCGCGGCTGCTTATGGGCCGCGCATATTGCATTCCATTATGCCTAGAGACCACTGCTTGAGCGCGGCCGTGCATGGACCGCACTCATGAAGCCAACTATTTCCTCTCTTTTTTTCCTTCTTATCACGCGCATTCACCTCCGATTGGCTTTCCTTGCTCCAAATTAGCTCCTAACACTGTCCTATGTCCTTATAATCAAGACTTACTCCTGCAAAGCACAAAATTCATAATTAGAGCCATTTTTTGTCATTTAACCTTCATATAACAGTGAAGCATAGCCAAGTTAGGGCGTAAATGGTCGCTAAACCATATAAATATAGCCTATTACCATGGATCCATGTCATGTCTAAATGGGACCATACAAAATAGTCTATGTTGTCGATAAGAAATTGAATAAGCTTTTTCCTGAGTTCGGGGGTTAATCCCGTTCCTAGGTATACCTTTCGCTCGGGCTGGTTCTCGATCAGTATAACCTATTCCAGCTCTTCGACCATTGATTTGGTGGTATCAGAATCTTCGGGAACAACAAAAGTTTGACGGTCCTTCTCCTCTTCTTCTATCACCTGTTTCTCCGATTCGGTCGAGGCTGGTGGCGGTGATTGCTATTTGGCTTCCTGTTTACCTTTGATTGCTATGACACGAGAGTATATCCGTAAGAGTAGAGTATAGTATCGCAGCTAATCAAGTAACACATCAAGTCTCTAGAATACAAAGCTCGTTAATCTACGGAAGTTTACTCTCAGGCTAAAACATGAATTAGAACATTTAAACAAGCAAGATTAACTCAAAAAGTACAATTAAAAGTATGGTATAAAGTCTAAATCTACCCGGTCGTACAAAAAATCTAATATAAGCACGGACGCTCGTCACATTGTACGTACGTAGCTCCCATAACACATAGCATATATCAAACAGAATACCTACGGGGATAAGTTCTCTCTTACGAGATTAGGCAAGAGATCTACCTCACTCTAAAATTCGATAATAGGCTTCAATATCGCTCTAACACCTCAAACAAATGCTGAACAACCAAAAACTAGCCAAAGAATGTGCAAACTAGTCAAACCATACTCAAGAACCCATAACTTATCTACTAGAAATAATTTCCAATCCCATGAGAAAATTCAACAAAAGTCAACCCCGGGCCCACAAACTTGGATTTAAAAGATTCTCGAAATAAAATATTACCTGTAGCATCAAAAACTCAAATATATAATTTATTCTCAAATTCGACTTCTATTTTATGTTAAAACCCCCAAAATTTACTCTTAAGTTCAAGTAAAAAACCCTCATTTGTTCTCTTTAAATCCTTGATATAGGTGTAATACTCTATGAGTAAGCAAGATATGTAATAAAAAAACTATAAAAATCACTTTCCCTCAAGATTTGGGTAAATATCTCTTCCAATATTGCCTTACTTGTGCTCAAAACACTTAAAAGTGAAGAAATAAACTCAAAATCCTTAAATTAGATGTTTAATATCCCAAACATGCTCCTTCTACCCGATGCCGGTCACTATCCACGCGATCATGGTTTAAAAATTGTCCGACATAATTTTCTTCATCACGATCGCGAGGCTTCACGATTGCGACGTACAAATTATATTTTTCTTGGTACCGATACTCTTTGGTATAATGGCCATAACTCTTTATAAAAAATTTCAAATGATGAACGGTTTGATTATAAGAATTAGGCTCAAAAGGCTACAACTTTATTTTTGAATTATCCCTAAATTCCTTATAGATTGTAATATATAAGCCTTAAAAATTAGACAACCGACAACAAAAATATCCTTCTACGCGATCGCGGAAGGAAGAGCCGCGATTGCGATTCAATAGCCCCGAAGTGTACCTTGTTCTTCGCGAATGCGGCCCATACTTCCACGATCGTGATTCACAACCCTGTGGTCATTTATCAATAGCTCAAAAGTTCTAGAATTGGTCCGAAATCACCTCAATGATCACTCGAGGTCCGAGGGGCCCCGTCCAATCAATATTACAAGTTCATATACCCTATGAAAACTTGTCCAAAAGCTTGGAACACGAATTCCAACATTAAAACCAAGATTTGAAGATCAACTCCAATTTCTTAAACTTTCAAAATTCGCGAAACGCGTCCGGATAACACTTAGACATTTCGGATTGTGACCAAACTTCACACACACGTTCTGATCAGCTAAGTAAACCGATCCAAGGTACTAGAGCACCAATCGGAGCCCGATAACATCAAAGTCAATTTCCAGTCAAACTTATAAACTCTCCAAACCTTCAAATTGTCAATTTTCGACAAATAGAGTCAAAACCTTTAGGAACATCCAAATTTAAATAGGAACATATGACCAAGTCCAAAATAACCATATGAACCTATTGGAACCATCAAATTACCAATCCAAGGTAATTTACACAAAAGTCAAATCTTGATCAGTTCTTCTAACTTAAAGCTTCCAAATTGAGAAATTCTTCCAAACCAATATCGAACCTCTCGAACATCAAAACCAAACCATACACGCAAGACGTGATACATCATATTGAAGCTACTCAAAGTCTCAAATTGCCGTACGTATTACTAAATCTCAAAACGACCAATCGAGTCATTATATTTCCCCCGCTTAAATATATATTCATCCTAGAACGTGCCAAGAGTCTTTCCAAAGCCGTCAAACAACGTATAATCTCTTCATACACACAACCATTCCACCATGAATAAGTTCACCAACACAATCCCGAGTGAAGACTCTTCTTACAATTTCAGTCCATAAGCCTTAGAACCAAATTTTAACATCTAGAACTTCTTCTAAAATTTGATTCTCGTATATAAACATTATATCAATCCCCACAAGCTACATTGAGTCATAAATGGATTCCCAATATGCAACCACATAGTGTACCACATAACTTATATACCCATAATCATATCTTCTGCCCGCAATAATTGCTCATTATTGAACCTGGTACCGATAACATATCCCATATTTTCATAGAACTTTGTGCCAAATATTTACAATACTGCTAATAAGGAAAGAAAACTATAGAAACTCATAACCACCCATCAGAACCACAAGTCATGGAGTTCTCTCACCCGAATCAACATTTTGACAGTCTCGGTTGGTCCATATCGTGATTGGTACTTGAGATTATGCCCGAAATAGAATTCGAAAGTCCCTAACTTGATTTAACATAATTTATTGAAAATTAGAAGTTTAAAGGTTTAAAGAATTCCTAAGTTTGACCGTAAGTTGACTTTGTTGCTATCGAGTTCGAATTTTAATTTCGGAACTTGGTATAGGTTTGTTTCAGTATTTATGTCTTATCTGCAAAATTTAGTGCAAAACGGAGTTGAATAGACTTGATACGGACGTCTGGTTGAAAAATGGAAGTTCTTAAGTTTCTTTGAAATTTTCATTTGTTTTGGTGTATGATTCATAGTTCTAGGTGTTATTTTAGTATTTTGATCGCGACGTTAAGTTAATATGATGTTATTACACTTGTGTACATGTTTGTTTTGGAGCCCGAGGGACTCAGGTGAGATTCAGATAGGCTACCGAGTAATTTTTGAACTTAGAAGAGTGCTGGTGCATCAGGTCTGCAGATCTCGCATTTGCGAGGACTTGATCACAAATGCGAGCCTCGAAAATGCAAGGTCAGGATCGCATATGCGAACATGGTGGGGGTTAGGTCAGCTTCGCTTTTGAGAAATGAAGTCCACAGATGCGAAGGGGGCAGGTTCGCATTTGCGACTAGAGGAAGACTGAGGCAGACTCGCAGTTGCAAGTCGACTGTTCACATTTGTGGCAGCCTTGGTTCGCATTTGCGAAAAAATTGTCGCGATTGCGAAGACATCAAGCTCAGTGATTTTTTTGCATTTGCGAGTGGTTGATCGCTTTTGCGATCATCGCAATTGCGAACTATGTGTCACAATTGCAATAAATGCAGTAGGGTAAAAGAGGGGAAAACGGGATTTTGCTCATTTTTTTCAAACTCTCAACCCTAAAACACCCTAGAGGCTATATTTCCAAGAGATTTTCTTCCTAAATTCATTGGTAAGTGACTTTAATCTATTTCTTTTCAATTGCCTATTACATTTAAGTTTTCAACATCAAATCGAGTATACTCATGGTAGAAATGGGTAGAATTAGGGATTTTTGTAAATATGGGATTTAGACCTTGAATTGAGGTCGGATTTCGGAACTAATTACATAACCGGGCTCGTGGGTGAATGTGTGTTCAGGTTTTGGTCCGAATTTCCGTTTTAACCAAGCGGGCCTAGGGTTCACTTTTGTTTACTTATTAAATAATGATCTTAATTGAACAACTTTTATTTGTGGGTAGTTTCTAAGGCTTATTTTGAATTGTTTGGTTAATAATTTGCTTCATTTGGTTAGTTTGGAGGCTTGGTCGAAAGGCAAGGCCGTAGTTGAACTTTGAGTTGATTACGGAGTGAGGTAAGTGTTGGATCTAACCTTGATTTGAGGGAATTAGGAACCCTTGAGCTATGTGATATGTGAATTACATGTGTAGTAGCGTATATGCGAGGCGACGAGTATATATACGCGATCAAATTATTTGTTTCAATGCTTTCCCATATTTCATTAATTACTTTATTCCATGACTTAGTTGTTACATTACTTGTTTTCCCTATCTTCATTGCTTTGTATTATGTCTTGTTGCATGCCTTAACTTCCACATGGTTATTTGACTTCCATGCCATAATTGTAACTTGCCATTTAGCATTTCTCGTATTAAATTGCCCGTCTCCTTCCCGATTCCATAATTATATACTACTTGTCTCTATTCATTTCCCTCATATATTAAATTGTCTTACGCCTTGTTGCCTTATAGTTTCATATTAATTGTTTCCCTCATTGAAGTAGTTTCATTTGTACGTATTGTTAAAATAGATACTGTTGTGTTGGTAAAGTTGAGACAATCGAGTAGTTTGTGTTTCTTTAATTATCATGTTATTCTCCATTGTCGTACTTCTTGAAAATCTTATTTATTGAGTTACTACAGTTAATTGACATTGTTTGGGGAGCTGGCTGTACGCCGCAACGATAATTGAAATCTGATGAATTGAAATATTCGAATAAGGATGGCTATGATACTGACAGATGATTATATGGAGGGGTCGGGTTGCGCGTCGCAACAGATCGTTTAAAGTTGATATTGTTAGATCGGGTTGCACGCCGCAACATATTGATAAAAGTAATAATTATAACAACGCACACTACCTCCACACAAATTTCTTTTTGCAAGCTTATGCCTTTCCAAGTTCCTGTGGCTAATTTTTGGCCTAAAACTCGTAACTCATGTCCTTTTTGCAAGATTATGCCTTTCCAAATTTTGTTCAAAGTTATAGGCTTCTATATGTATAGTCCCCCCCAGTGTTGGAGCTTTGATGTATGAAATCTCGAACACCGGATTACTCCTTTCTTGTGGTCCATTTCCTGAAAAAGAAAATACAAACGGGACTCGGAGATATATATATTTAGATGATGATTACATAACCCATTTTTTCATCGGAAAAGGTTGTAAGCTAGACCAGGAATTTTTTTAGTATTTCGCGTGTCTTTCAGGTATATATCGTCATTTGGTACGGGCTAGCTTTTTTCCTATCATCTAAAATTGTTAGTATAATTCAAATGACCAAAGTAAATTTGTAACTTAGTGGTACATGTCAGTGGGTACTTCCTTCATCTAAAAGTAATACTTTTTCAGTTGAACAACATTCCAATTCGATTGGTAGTATCTTGACATCCATGGTTTCCAACTCATATGCTCCCTTTCCAGCGATGCCTCGAATCCTATAGGGGCCTTCCCAATTTGGGCTCAATTTTCCTGCATTAGCTGCTTTTGTTGATTGAAACACCTTTTTGAGGACGAAGTCCCCAATCTTGAAGTATCTCATATTAGCTTTCCTGTTGTAGTATCGCTCAATCGTTTATTTCTGAGCTGTCATTCTTATTAGTGTCGCTTCTCTCCTTTCTTCCAGTAAATCTAAATTCATTTGCATCTCTTCCTCATTTGATTCCTCGATTGCTTGTGTATACCTTGTACTTGGTTAACTTTCTCAACTAGAATAAGGCTTTAGCACCAAATGGAAGTGAAAACGGAGTCTCTCCTGTGCCTGTTTTTGCTGTCGTTCGATAAGCCCATGAAACTCCTGGTAACACTTCGGGCCATTTTCTTTTTGACTCCTCTAATCTCTTTCTTAAATTACTAATAATAACCTTGTTTGCTGACTCAACTTGCCTTTTAGTTACAAGGTGGTAAGGTGCTAATGTTATCCGTTTAATCTGCTAACTCTAAAAAAATTCTGTGATTTTCCTGCCTATGAATTGTGGGCCATTATCACATACGATTTCCTTTGGAACTTCGAACCGACAAATAATGTTTTGCTAAATAAAGTCCATGACTTCTTTTTCACGTACCTGTTTAAAAGCTCCTGCTTCTACCCATATTGAAAAATAATCTGTCAATGCTAATAGAAATCGTACCTTTCCTTTAGCTTGAGGTAAGGGACCCATGATATCCATCCCTCACTTCAAGAAAGGCCAAGGCGAAATAACTGGATGTAATAGCTCCGCTGGGCGATGCATATTACTGCCATATCGTTGGCATTTAACACATTTGGCCACAAAACTTCCCACATCTTCTTCCATTTTTGGCCAATAGTATCCTGCTCCTATTAGAGTTTTCACCAATGATCTTTCTCCAGCATGATTGCCCCTCATGTACTTCTCTCATAACATATTCTATTTGAGAAGGTCCAAGATATCTTGATAAAGGTCCTCCGAATATCTTTCGGTATAGATTTACTCGACTCAAACAGTACCGGGAAGCTTTCCAACGAAGTGATTGAGACTTTTTCTTGTCTTCAGGTAAAATTCGGTACTGCAAAAAGTTGACAAATTCGTTGCTCCAATCCCAAGTCAAATTGTAAGAATTTACCTCATTTTTATCTTGGTCGAGCGCCGAATGAAACAAATGTATTACTATAGCATTCTCTGCATTTGTTATCTTCGCAATAGACGCGAGATTAGCTAATGCATCTGCTTATGCATTTTCCTCCCTGGGTATTTGCACGATTTTCCATGACTGAAATTGTCTATTCAATTATTGTGCCTTTTCCAAATATTGTTGCATTCGTGTCTCTCTTGCTATGTAAGTCCCTTGCATCTAGTTAACCACTAGTTGCACATCACATTTGATTATAATTTGTTCTATACCGAGTTCTCGTTCTAGTTCCAAACTTGCAATCACGTCTTCGTACTCTGCTTCATTGTTAGTAATGGGATAAAATTTTATTGCTTGTCTTATGATTTCACCCGAAGGTGGGATTAGAACATTATCTAAATCCGCTCCTTTAATATTCGAGGATCCATAAATAAATAAAATCCTAGTCCACGGATTTGATCCGGTAAATACCTGTAGTTCTTTTTCTGCTTTGGGAACTATATTTGTGCTGAATCTGCCACAAAATCTACTAAAACCTGCGATTTTATTGTAGTTCTAGGCTGGTATATGATATCATATTCACTGAGTTCTATTGCCCATTTAGCTAACCTACCAGATAGTTCCTGTTTATGAAATATATTCCTTAGAGGAAAATCAGTTACAACAGAGATATGATGGCATTGAAAATTAGGTCTCAACTTTCTAGATACCATAATTAGTGCTAAAGCAATTTTTTCTAAGTGAGGATTTTTCAGCATCCAACAAAATTTGCTTACATAATAAATTAGAGATTATTTACCTTTATCTTCTCGCACCAATACCACGCTTACCGCCATTTTTTCTGATACGGCAAGATAAATGAGTAGCCTTTCTCTATCCTTCAGTTTGGTCAGTAGGGGCGAATTTGACAAATATGATTTTAGATAGCTACTCCAATTTCTTTGTGCACTTTGCTCCAAATTTCATCTTCAACGTACCTACACATAAAATAAGCTCAATTAAGCACATATATAGTACAATTTAGCATGAAAGCACCTAAATGTAAGGTTAGTAATGCACTAAAAATATGGAGTTATAGCTAAACATCACTACCCCACACTTAAACGTTGCTCGTCCTCGAGTTAACCAACATTTTACACTATCTTTGAGCACTTTGGTTTTTACGCAATTGAGGTACACTACATCAATGACCATGGTTGATAGCAACAATTAAACTCTAGCATATGCAATCACATACACTTCCCTTTTCTTATGGCATACTTTAAAACATTCACAACAACTACAACATGCTCGTAACAATCCTAGCCTAAAAAACTGACTCAAACAATGCACTCATGGATTGAACACCCTAGATGAGTCTAATAACATTACCTATCCCTCGTCAGATCATGTGCCCTCACAAGAACAAGAGAGTACGGTGAATCCATACATTCAAATCAAATGCTCAAATATATTTTAAGGACTCATATATATAAAAAAAGGTCACTCATTCTCACAAAGAAGTCACATGCATGCAGTCGGCACCATATGTTTGCCCTTAATGTAATCTTTACTAATGTAGGATCACTCAGTCTAAAATCAATTAGGACTTTTTTATGGTTGTAATATGAGCTAAGGGACAAGTAGGATATATTTTAGGAATGGTGGCTAAGCCTCCTAAGCACTTTAACACATGACATGATAAACTTTAAGTGCATTTTGTTCAATCCATTTTAATTTCACAAACAAGATCACACCCCAAAAATATTCCCTATTTCTTTAAGCATTATCGTCATTTACACTCCACTAGCAAAAACAAGATATTTATTCAACTACATTTTTTTTAACTTTCGGTAGTGGTGTATTATTTTATAAAACATGCGAACCCTTCTTTCTTTCATTGGTTCCACTCAAATTCCACCCCACATTTACTCCTTACTTTTTCAAGCGCTCATTTCACAATTAAAATATTTTAAGAGGTAAAATGATCAGAAGTTTTAATTAAGAACAAAACGGTATAGGCTCGTAATGTGGGTGCCAAATAAAAGTCTATAAGCTTAAAAGGGATAAGTAGGGACATATCTTATTTGTGATAAGCATTAAACTCAAAAAAAACAAAGAAAGTCTAAAAGTATTTTTCAAATCGAGTATCACCTAAAATTTCGCTTCAACTCATATATCGGGCAAGTTCTAGACTCAATCACATAAATATTTCACCCACATAGCACATGACTCACTATGGACGGTCCATTCCGGCTCTCAAACAATGCAAGTATTCACAAAGCCACGAGATATTAAGCATTAAGCACAAAGTGGACAATGGTCAAGTAAAAGAGACATAGGCGTCACAAGACATGCAATCCAATATATACAAGCATCATGCTCAATTTCAAACACATAGGGAAGATATTGCACATGTCAAAGCCTAAATATGCTACTCAAACAAGTTAAAGGCGCCCAGGTTCATCATTCTTCCTCCATTTATTCCCTAAATATTAATCTACTATAAAAATAAAAAAACTACTACCCGGCTCAAACTACATTCCATGAAAAAGAACCGAGACACAAAGAAAAACCATGGGGGATTATTACTACCTAAAGAAATCTAAAAGACATATTTTTGAATTTTTGTTTAGACTTTAATCCCTCAAGAAAACTGTCTAGGAGATCCATCGTCGGGAAAAGTCCAATATTTTTTTTTTTACTTTTTTCCAATTTTTCTTATTTTAAAACAAAATTAAGCTACTAAAAATACTACATAACTACGAAAACAAAAAAAAAAGAAGAAGCTAAAATCAAAATAAGAAGTTAACATTTGTACTAACATACTACTACTAATTATCTAGAGAAATTCTCCCACCCCACACTTAAAGGAGTGCAGTGTCCCCAATGCACAAATAAAGCAAAACAATAACGAGGGAGGGCAAGAAACTCCTTGAAAGTCCAAATGGCGAAGTAATAACGGCTCACGAGGTACTCAGACTTTCCCCAGGCATGGTCCTTTATGTGGTCACTCCAAATTTAATTCTCACCGTCTAGCTCGCTTTTGCACTCTTCCAATATCTTTGCTTCCTATGCTTATAATCCTACAAAATAAAAACAGACACTACAGAACTAATATGAAAGAAATAAAAATAAAAGAAAGCTGTAAAGTTGGGTTGCCTCTCAATAAGCATCTGATTTAACGTCGCGGAACGACTTGAAACCCACTTTTTTCTCTACCTCAAACTTATGAATTGTACCCGTAACATGGCATCCAGTATGCATCTATGCTCCAGTGGTAGGGCTATAAGTGTAACCAGGCCAAGTAATAAATTTTCCACTCTACACTTCTTGGCTTTTAGATGAGGTATGTAATTATGTCTCTGTGGCACGATAAATTCCAGAATGTAAGCACCTTGTTCCTCGTCCGTCGGCTCCTCCAAAGGCTCGAATGACTCAATTTTCATGTCATCATCCAAACAAAATGTTGAAAAATAGATGGAATGAGGACCAATGTGCCCTAACTCTAGAATTGCTTCACTATTTACATCCTCATAGGTACACACATTAGAGTCTTCAAATATAATATTATCTACTTCCTCACACGACTCTAGAGTGCTTTCCTGAATATGGACATCATCAATAAAAGTATGGTCGAATGATTGAATCTCCACTTTTAGCTCCTCAATTTTGCGTATAAGCTCCTTTTTAATTTCTCACAACTCAAAACTATTTTGTTGGGCGTTCGACGCATCAACCTTTGCAATCAATTGAGCCCCTTCCATATTGGCCTTCATTCTTGTGATTGCTGCCATCATTATTTTCATATCTTTTTTGAGTTCATCCTGTTGCTCTGCTACATGCCCCAGAATATCCCTAATATATGCATCACGTTTCATATCCTGCACTTCATTGCCCCTATAAACTCACAAACACTGTTAGAAAGATCATAATAAGGGCTCATAGAAGAATGAAAAGAATTAGGACAACCATCCCAATGGGCATCTTGACCACCACACATATTATAAATATTCCACTCATAGGATTGAGATTGTGCGCACAACCCGCTCCTGGGAACATTCTGATAATTTTTTCACCAATGGGGTCCTCCACAATATGGACAAGGATCATCATAGTAAGAATAACCATCATTCGAATAATTTTCATTCCAAGATGCCATGTGAAAATAAGTTAAAAAGAAAACTAACTAAATAAGAAAAATAAAAACTTGAACAAAAATCAATTAAAAGCTAAGCTTAGATAAACAATCAATAACTACGTCCCCGGCAACGGCGCCAAAAACTTGTTGGTTCCCTAAGTACACGTAAGTATACATGGTCGTCAAGTAATAAAGTGACTCGAAACTCGGATGCCGAACCCACAAAGACTTAGATTAATCGTTAACTAAGCAAACTAAAATCAATTTACTGTCCGAGATGATCAAAAGTATAACTTTTTTATTACAACTATTACTGTGAAATTTAAACATATAACCAAGGGAGATATAGATTCTAGGGTTGTGGTTGGTTGATCAATCCTATTGAGTTCGTAATTACACTTGTTAATCCAACTTATCTATGATTGCTAGTTGACGGGATCGTTTATATAAATAGCATGTTCCCACAATACTATCCGTCTATCCATAATATATCAACCCTATATTCCTATGGTGTTGAATCTATCATTGACGAATATAATACAGTATTCAACTAAGCAAGACTGTTAGGTATATTCCTATCCTAACCGCGAAATCTTTCCCCGAGCCACGAGTTTAGACACAAGCTCTCTCCAATTCTACTCTAATCTAAATACGACATTCTCAAGCATAGCGTAGATAGTAAATAGAACTCAACTGTTGGCCAAACAATTAAGCAATTATGCACAGAAGTAGAGAAACAACCAAAGATGATAACTCGAATTAACGGTAATATAATTAATAAACTTCAATATTCATGACAACCACAACCCTAGAATGTGAAGTTTAGCTCCACATAGACATGATAGCAAGACAACAAATCATCAAGAAAAAAATTAAAGATTACTAAATTTAATGGAAGAAAGATAGAATCTAATGAAATCCGGCCTTCACAGCGGCTCCGTGCTCTCCCTCGGTCTAAAGTCTGTCAAAAGTCGTGTTTAAGGACTATTTATAAGTATAGGATAAAAGTCTAAACGAAATAATCAAGTCCAAAACAAAAAAGCAGATAAAATAGACTTGAAACCAGGAACACGTGAAATACCTCGCTATAGACCTCGCGTCGCGAGCAAAATGCGCGACTCCATCTCGCTTTATCCCTGGCGTCGCTCTAAAGCGAGCAAATTTGCTCGCCTCGCCTGCTTCTGTCATTCGTTCACAATTTTTGATTTCTCTTGTTAGTGCTAGTTGCCTAACTTCTCTTTCCAAGCTTCATTCAATCACAACCAACCTGTTGCTATTCCAGGTGAGTTCTCTTAAACTTCTTTTTTCGTTAGTTTCTCCTTTTGTATGTATTATCTCTCTGCTCTAATTTCTTTGTGCATTTTGCTCAAATTTCATCTTCAACGTACCTACACATAAAATAAAGTTAACTAAGCACAGATATAGTATAGTTTAGCATGAAAGCACCTAAATATAAGGTAAGTAATGCACTAAAAATATGGAATTATAGCCAAATATCACCGCACCTCTTTTTTGCTCGTGAGTATGTCTGGTATCTCCTCAATGGATTTGATCTGTGCAGGATTCACTTCAATGCCCCGGTTAGAAATAAGAAAACCTAAAAACTTACATGAAGCCACGCCAAAAGCACACTTTTCTAGATTTAGCTTCATATTGTATTTGCGGAGAATTCTGAAAGTGCTTGAAAGGTGTTGAAATGATCCGCTTTTTGTGATTGATTTCACTAACATATCGTCAATGTTGACTTCCATGGTCTTTCCCAGGTGTTCTTGAAATATTTTGTTCACCAATTATTGGTACGTGGCCCTAGCGTTTTTAAGCCAACGGGCATGACTTTGTAACAATAAGTCCCTTTGTTTGTAATAAACGAAGTTTTTTCTTCATCTAGGTGATCCATCTTTATTTGATTATACCTGAATATGCATCTAAAAAACTTAACAGCTTATGACCTGCGGTAGAATCAATTAATTTATCTATATGCGGTAAAGAAAACGAATCTTTATGACAATCTTTATTTAGATCAGTATAATCTACGCAAACCCTCCATTTTTTAATCTTTTTTTGGAACTACCACAGTGTTAGCTAGCCAGTTTGGGTACTTTACCTCTCGTACCGATCCAATTTTTAAAAGATTTTGTACGTCATGCTCAATTACTTAATTTTTAAAGGACATTTGCTTCCTTTTCTTTTGCTTGACTAGTGGATACGATGGATCCTCATTCAGTTTGTGGGTCATCACCTCTGGTGGTATACCTATCATATATCTGAATGCGACCAAGCAAAGCAATCTGTGTTAGCTTCTAAAAATTTAACTAATTCACCTTTCATTTCTAGGCTCAGTTTTGCTCCAATGTAAACTTTTCTATCTGGCCAGTGATTGAATAGCATGATAGCTTCGAGTTCTTCAGGTGTTGTTTTTGATGTTTTCATTCTCCTCTGGTTCTTGAATACCACCGGGTCTTGTCTTGAATCTACGTCTGTTTGTCCTGAAACGCTTTCAACTGAGGTTTGTATTATTATATCCTCAACTATATTCTGTAGTTGCTATTTCTCATCTGCAACATCATTTGTTGTGTTTTAATCCGCCACTGAATTGATACTTTTAGAAGTCTGTTGATCTCCACGGATTTGTCGAATCCGTCTTTGTGAAGTAAACTTAATAACTTGATGTAATGTACACAGTACATCGTCTATATCATGAATCCATGGCCTTCCAAGAATCATATTATAAGACATGCCAGTATCTATCACATGAAATTTCATATCCTTAATAACTCCCTTTGCAAATGTGGTAAGCACTATTTCCCCTTTTGTGATAACACTTGAATTATCAAATCCAGAAAAAGATCGTGCTTTTGGTACACCACTGTCGCTAGCTTGCATTTCATTCACTACCCTTAAAAGAATGATATTTACAGAGCTACCTAGATCAATCAAAACTCGTTTTACATTAGTATCATGTACAAGTAAAGATATTACCAGCGCATCATTGTGAGGAATTAACAAGTCATCTACATCTGCATCATCAAATGTTATACTGTCTTCATCCAAAACATGGCGAACTCGCTTTCCATGAGTGACCGTGACTTTCGACGTCTTTTTTGCAGCTGTATATGTCACACCATTGACCTCATCTCCCCCACTTATCACATTGATTGTTCTCTTTGGATATAGAGGTTTTGGAGGTTCTTGTCTATTCTTCATATATGATTGCCTACCTTTCTCACTGAACAAGTCAGTTAAGTAACCCTACTTCAACAAATGCTCAACTTCACCTTGTAATAATCTACAATATGTTGTTTTATGGCCATGATCGTTGTGAAATTCACACCAGAAATCTGGATTTATTTTGCTCGGGTTTGATGTCATTTCTTTAGGCCACCGTACCTTATCTCCCATACTTCTTAAAATAGCTACCAACTCGGAAGTGCTAACATTGAAACTGTAACCTCCAATCCTTGCATCTGTGTTAGCATCACTACCGCGCGCATCCCGTCCTTTTTAAACTTGGATGATGAACGCGCATCTTTGTGCCTTGATCGGGGGTGAAATCGTATGTTTTCTTGCTTAGACCATGCATCCCGTCCCGCAGGTCCCATGTAAGGTTCGTTCCTATTTTTCCCGGACCTTCTTTCAGATTCTAAACGTCTTGAACTTGCTCTTTCATCGACCTTTGACTGTGTAACCGTGTCTTCTTCTATCCGCTTCTTCGTGTTGTACCTGTTGTACACATCATTCCATGTTGTAGCAGGAAACTCTCACAAACTTTCCTTAAGTCTTCTCGTAGCTTCTGAACTTTTTTCGTTTAAATTGCTTGCAAACGCCATAGCTCCCCAATTGTCAGGTACTCGTGGTAGCATCATCCTTTCACGTTGAAACCTATCCACAAACTTCCTGAGTAACTATGTATCTCCCTGTTTTACCTTAAAGATGTCTTCCATCCTTTTTTCGATCTTTTGAGCTCCCGAATGTCATTTTATGAATGAATCTGCAAGCTTAGTAAAAGAATCAATAGAGTTTTGAACTAAAAGAAAATTACATGTTAATTCCCCTTTCGTGAGTGTTTCTCCAATTTCTTTGACCAAAATTGATTCAATTTCCTGCTTGGTTAAATCATTGCCCTTTACGCCAGTTGTAAACGCTGTTACATGATCTCGTGGGTCGATTGTTTCATCATATTTCAGAATATCAGGCATTTTGAACTTTTTAGGAATTGGCAAGCTGCACTTGGCTTCCTAGGTTGCTGCGAATACTTATAAATATCCACACCTTTTGTCACGGGAGATATGCCAGGTATTTGCTCTATGGGATCGTTCTGTTCTTTCAGATGTTCCTGCAAAGTTAGTACCAAATTTTGTAAATCTGAGTTATTAGGCGTCCCTGACCTCCCATCGCGGGATTCGTTAGGAACTCCTCCATTTCCAGAGTTATCGAGCCCCAAGCGTGGGTTTTCTAAAGTCACCATATTGGCTGGTGGAGGAGTTTGCGGCGCGTTAGGCAATCCCCTAACAAAGGCTTGGAGAGCATTATTCACATGTTACGCAATCAACTACTTCAGAATGTCTTGTTCTACGGTTTGTTAATCCTCTTGTTGATCATTAACGTGTGACATGGATCTCTCAGGTGATTGATCACGCTCAACTGTGTCTATTAAAAGACTAAGCGGGCGTTGCAAATATAATCCGGGGTATTATGCCCAGAGTCGAATCCCACAGGGAATTAACGTATCAATTGTTGTCTTTAGAGTACTAGATTCTTAATAGTCAACTTTATCAAACTTTATAATTATCACTTTGCTTTGTTTATACTACTACAGCTGAACAAAATTAATAACTAAAGCTTTAATTAACAATACTGTTTAGACAATAATGATAAAGGTTATGGTTTTCCTCGTTGTTGATTTCATTTATTGTATATTTCCTATAGTTTTGACTTAGTTATCTCTATCAATCATGAACCCTCCAGTTATCATAAATCTCTCTCAAGTAATTATGATAATTTACTAGACGTACTTTCTCAAGTTACGCTAGCTAGATTTCAATACAGTTCACTTTAGATTGCACCCGAGGTATCGTTATCTCTAATCCAACCTCTAAACCCTCGGTTAAGACTCTCGCCTATACTCCGGGAGTGGTGTTGTTCAAACAACTACCTAAATATGCACTCTCTCTCAAGTAGATACATGCTAAATAGGAACAACTAATTGAGGGCCCTTCAATCAACTACACTAAGGTGGCAAGGTTCAACTTTCTGTAATCCGTGCATATTCCCCAGCCCATGACGGTTCTAGTGGATATCAATTCATTTTTATCATTTTTTACCACCGTCATGCCACCCTTCTTTGGGACACACTGCACTGGGCTAACCCAGCTGTCAGAGATGGGGAAAATGATTCCCGCATCTAACCACTTGATGATTTTCTTCTTCACCACTTCTTTCATGTTCGGGTTCAAGCGCCTTTGGTGTTCCCTGGAAGGTCTGTGCCCCTCTTCCAAGAGAATCTTATGCATGAAATATGCCGGGCTGATCCCTTTGATATCTGCCATGGTCCAACCAATGGCAGTCTTACACTCAGAGAGCACATGTAATAACTGTTTTGCCTGCACATCTAGCAAACTAGATGAGATAATAACAGGTAGTGTAGAATTAGGGCCTAGAAATGCATACCTGAGATGGGCTGGCAATGGTTTCAACTCTAATTTGGGTGGTTCTTCCACAGAGGGTTTGGCTGGCGGGCTCTCTCTTTTCTCTAAGTGCAATGGTTCAAACTCGAGAGCCCTCGGCCAGACCCCTTTACCTTCTAGTGCTAACACCCACTTTGCTAATTCCTCACCATTTACATCATCCAAGTTCATTAAACATGCAGCAAGGGGGTCCTCAATAGTCAAGGACGCATCATATTCCTCTAGTATCACATCCACGACATCAATTAGAGAACAGTTGGCGAACTCACTCGGTCGCCTCATGGACTTTTGCACGTTGAATGTGATTTCTTCGTCATTCAGCCTTATCTTGAGCTCCCCAGTCTCACAATCAATGAGAGCTCTGCCTGTGGCCAAAAATGGCCTTCCCAAGATTATGGGAATCTCTTCATCCACACGACAGTCTAATATCAAAAAATCAGTAGGGAACACAAACTTCTTCACTTGCACCAACACATCATCGAGAATACCCGACGGTCTCTTCACCGTCCTATCAGCTAGTTGCAGCAGCATGGAAGTAGGCCTGGCTCTACCAATACCCAGTCTCTTATAAATGGCCAAGGGAATTAAATTAATGCTGGCCCCCAAATCACATAGAGCTTTGGCGAAAGCAAAATTGCCAATGGTGCAGGGAATTGTAAAACTCCCTGGTCAGACAACTTTTCTGCAATAGGACGTGTCACCATCACACTACAAGTCTGAGTAAGGGTCACAGTAGCCAAGTCTTGGAAATCAAACTTTCGGGACATCAAGTCCTTCATCATCTTAGCATATCCAGGCATTTCTTTCAGAGCATCTATCAACGGAATGTTTACCTGTATCTGCTTCAGCATATCCAAGAACGTTTTATACTGCTCATCTTTTTGGTATTTTGCCAACCTTTAAGGGAATGGCGCTGGCGGTCTCTTCTTTCCCGTGATCTGGGCTTTCTCCTTCTCGACTACCACCTCTATTACTGGCTCTGGGGTTACCTCCAATTCTTTCTCAGCCTCACTATGCCCATTGGGTTCTCCTTCAGTAGTTTGTACTGTTACTTTGGTCAAGGTTGTAGACTCATCAAGTTCAATTGGCACTGGCACTAGTGTATCTGTCTGCCTGCTTTCACGAGCCAACTCCTGTTCCAAGTCTAAGTCCCTGCCATTTCGGAGACTCACTTCCATCAGCTGCTTCGGACCATGGTCCTTAGGATTTACCTGAGTGTCTGCCGGTAGAGTTCCATGAGGACGATTGTTCACTACATTTGAAATCTGGCCCAACTGCACTTCAATATTTTTGATAGCTGAATCATGAGCATCTACTCTTTCACCGATTTTGGTAGTTGACCCAATCACCTGTTGCATCATTGCTTCAAGCTTGGAAACCCCATCTTCTTGCCTCCCCCATGTTGTTGCTGAGGGGGATGATATGCCTGCTGCTGAGTTCGATTATTGTATCCCTGAGGCCTTTGGTACGGTGCTACATTACCATGGGGTCTCATGGCACCCATGTTTCCATTGTTATGCTACTGATGAGGTGGTCTATACGGTTGAACTTGCTGACTCTAGTTCTGTCCCCCCTTGTCTTTGGCCTCCATAATTTGACACATAATTCATGTTTTCCGAGTGAGGAGGGTGATCACAATCTGCATTCCACTGATTACCAATTGGCTGACTAATGCATGAAGTGCATAAGCCCTCATTGGTAGTATCCACGATATGAACCTACTGCTTAATCCCTGATTCTTCATCTACCTTCTTTGTCAGAATACTCATTTGTGTCATCAGAGTAGCCATGTTTTCACCCATAGTGTTGGATGGATCTAACGGCACTGAGTGAACAACTGGGGTAATAGGAGCACCCCTGGTTGTCCATCCTGAGTTCTGTGCCATTGTATCGAGTAAAATTTGGCTCTCTCTCCATGTCTTACTAAGGAATGCTCCACCAGCTGAAGCATCGACATTGGCTTTCGCACCATCAGCTAGACCCATATATAATCGTTGTCCCAACATCTGCTCAGGAATACCAAGATGAAGACAGATAACCAGCATCCCTTTAAAGCGTTCCCATGTCTCCTACAATGTCTCCATGGGCTTCTGTATGAAGCTTATGATGTCATCAACCTGTTGTGCTGTCTTGTTTGGTGGATTAAATTTACTCAGAAATTGCTTGACCAACTCCTCCCATGTTGTAATAGAGTTGATAGGGAGGGAATTGAGCCAAGTCTGGGAAACTCCTGTTACCGAGAACGGAAACAATAACAGTCTTAATGCTTCCGGGGTAACATTTGGCTGCCTCTGGGACTTGCAGATGGACAGAAAGTTCTTTAAGTGCTGCTGAGGATCCTCGACGTACGACTCCGAAAATAGCCCCTTATTCTGCAACAAGTGCAGCATGTTGTTTGTAATCTGGAAAGATTCTGCTTCAATCTGAGGGACCAAAATTGCAGTCGCCAAGTTTTCAGCTGTGGGTTGTGCCCAGTCGTATAATGGCGCCTCAGGTACAATGGGTATCTGAGGCGCTGCAATTCTTGCAGCAGGGTCGACCACACCATTGCCGACATCCCCAACATTCAGGTTGTTTCTGTTATTCAAATCTGCCATGTCTGGTTCTATGTGTTCAATGTTTGATTTATGTTTTCTTATCCTGTTGGCTCTGTTCAAGGCCCTGAAGACTTTTTCGGGATCTGGCAATGCTTCAAATACGTCACCATCTCTCGAAGAGTTTCTTGGCATGCACCTGTACCACCGATTTTGCAAACGTTAGAAATTCAATATATATGTGAAATCAAAGAAATTTGACTATACTTAAGAATTTTCGTATTTTTCTTCAACTACACTTGATTTACCGTTAAATCCCCGGCAACGGCTCCAAAATTTGATCACGCTCAATTGTGTCTATTAAAAGACTAAGCGGGCATTGCAAATATAATCCGGAGTATTATGCCCAGAGTCGAATCCCACAGGGAATTAACGTATCAATTGTTGTCTTTAGAGTACTAGATTCTTAATAGTCAACTTTCTCAAACTTTATAATTATAACTTTGCTTTGTTTATACTACTACAGTTGAACAAAATTAATAAGTAAAGCTTTAACAAACAATATTATTTAAACAATGATGATAAAGGTCTAGGTTATGATTTCCCCCGTTGTTGATTTCCCTTATTGTATATTTCCTATAATTTTGACTTAGTTATCTCTATCAATCATGAACCCTCCAGTTATCATAAATCTCTCTTAAGTAATTATGATAATTTACTAGATGCACTTTCTCAAGTTACGCTAGCTAGATTTCAATACAGTTCACTTTAGATTGCACCCGAGGTATCGTTATCTCTAATCCAACCTCTAAACCCTCGTTTATGACTCTCGCCTATACTCCGGGAGTAGTGTTGTTCAAACAACTACCTAAATATGCACTCTCTCTCTCAAGTAGATACATACTTAATAGGAACAGCTAATTGAGGGCCCTTCAATCAACTACAACAAGAACGTAGTTGAACAAATAGAGATTAGCAACCAAACCAAAAGTATATTAATATATCAACAAGTTCATCCCCAACGGATTCTGCCAACAACCTTAGAATAGAGAAATTAGCTACTCATGCTCAAGAATAATAAAAACCCAAAATAATTCATAATACTCCAAAATAATGATGAAACTGTCACTCCCCCAAACTAGGGGAGGCACGACTGGCACTCGATACTGTATTTGATCGAGTTAGC
>ML249823.1:0-24837 GCA_005239495.1 Nicotiana undulata
GTGGGGGGGGTGGGGGGTAGGTCATTTAGGTTAATTAGGGTAAGAACAGATCTGGTTTGTTGATCAAAATGATTTATAAAATAGCTGGTAATTATAAAAAATTAATTTTATGCATAGAAAATAGTTTTAAATGATTATTTAGTATTTAAAAATACAAATGACTAATTTTTTGTGAAAAATAGTACAAAATTATATGCTTGGGCTATAATTGTAAAGTTTTTGCAATTATAGCAAAAAGGTGCCAATTATGAAATACTTTGGTCTTAATAGGTCCATAAATAATAAATTAAATCAATAAATGCTTTTGAAATTATTTATGATGCAATTTCATAATTATTTATAATAAAATGCTGGACAAAATTAAATAAAAATATAGGAAAAAATTATGAAAAATACCAATTGCTACTAATGTATGATTTTGAGGGTATATATGCAAATTTTAAAATATTTTTGGAAAAATTGGGTATCAACAATCGTTAGCACCGCATAAAAACATTCCCCCTAGTCCATTTATTTGCGATATATATTTGTTGTGATAAATCTGAATTACTCTTATGTCTTATAGTTTGAATTTAAATTCTAGGATTTGCTTCTCATTGTTGATTGAGAACACTGTGGTTTTGTTCTTTTCTTGCACTACTCATTTAACTGGTGAGTTATGTACCCTTGCCGTTTCATTCTTATGTATCTGCGACTTGTGTCTATGATCCAGCGTGCTTATGTTTGATTCTGTCAATTTTATGTTTGTTTGAGTCTCTTTACTTTTCTAATTAATGTTGTTAATTATGCGACTGTTCACGCTTTTTTTGAATAATATTAATCCTCTTAAGTGTTTTAGCTTAATGCCTTTTAAAACTGCCTCCTGTATGCAACTTTGTTAAGCACTGGCATTGAATCTTCTAAAGTAACTTATATGTTAACACTAGAATACCTATAGGTGATATTGACAAGTTCACTTATTCTGAATCTTTGCAATGTTTGCTTTGATGTGTTCGAATCAGTGCTAAGGCCTTTTCTGTCATTTGTGTGCCCTGATAATGTGTTCTTAAGCATGTCTTTAGTCCATTTAATTCCATACTCTTTCAAGTGATTACTTAACTCTAGGGTACTTATCAGATTTATGTTTTCCTACCATGTTGTTTGTTCGCTGATATGAGTAACATGGTTTTGTTCTTAATACTGGCATGTACACTTAGCATGATTAGACTCAAGCTTTAAGTATTATGCATTTGTGCATGAAGAACTTTGTAAATCTTTCCAATTTGTTTTCCTAACTCTTTCAATGTAATTCTGGCTATGTATTTAACTCTTGTTGTCCTACTCTGTGTTTTGAACTCTGCTATGTTTGCTTCCTAAAATCAAGTATGTCTTTCAAAATTCTGTCCCTTAGCCATTTCCCACTTTTTATGTGCTGCCTATGCCATCCTGAATCCCCATCCCTTAGGCCATTTAGGTTATGTCCTTGACCTCCCCAGTGCAAGCACTGCTCGGGGTTCATGTGAGACCCATGTGAACTCTGACACATTGGGGTTTGGTCTCTAATCTCCCTTGAACTATTTCTGATCATTTTTTCTCTAGTATGAGCACTGCCCTGGGTTATTGAAGCCCTTGGGAACTCTAATACACTAGAGATTTGGGTTCTGTGTGCTATGGGTGAATCATTCACCACTGGTTATTATGGATCTATGAATATGGGCCTTGGAGTTGTTATGGGTTGAATGCTTGGACTGTCCAGGTGTATTTGGGCCTGTTTGTAACGACCCGACCGATCGTTTTGCGTATTAGGACCCCGTTCCCCTAAATGAGACTTTCCATAGCGGCTTCTTGTGATTTATGACTTGCAGGGATGGGTGGTTCAGGATTTAGAAGTGTTTAGAGTGCTGTAGGAACACTTGGTTCCTTAAGGTTGGCCTTTTTGGCCAAGTTTGATTTCGGTCAACATTTTTAGCAAACGACCTCGGAATAGAGTTCAGACAGTTCCAGTAGCTTCGTATGATGATTTTGGACTTGGGCGTATGTTCGAAACGGGTTTTCGATGACCGGGAGCATTTCGGCACCCAATATAGAAATACGAATTTCCTTAAGTTTGAAATTTGATTTTGAACGTGATTTTATGTTATCGAGGTCCGAACGGAATTTAGAGACCGGGAATAGCTGCGTTATGTCATTTATAACTTGCCTGCAAAATTTGGTGTCACGACGCAGAATCCTTATCCAGGTCGTGATGGCGCCCAACGACAGGGTTAGGCAAGTCAATATGAGTTACACTAAGTGTTACCCTTCCCATTTTATTAAACAGGACAATATTTACCAATTTTAAACAGTTAAACATGATGATAACTTGATATGAAGATAAAAGCATAACACTACATGGACAAAATAAAGCATATGAATGCCTATACGACCCGAAACCCAAAATATACACTACGCGTGTGCCAGGAACTAGTGTCACGAGTGTCATGGGCATACAATAGGAATATACAAAGGATAATAATATATATACAAATCCACAGTTTGGATGAAATAGACGGGGAAAATAACAAAGTAAATGAAACTCCATGGTGCTGCTGGGAATCGCCAGAGGAAGCAGCTCACCTGAAGTCAAGTCCACTGGCTCAGGGTCTATCTCTGGTACAATAACCAGAAGCACCGGCCTCAGAACCTGTACAGTTAAGTACAGAAGTGTAGCATGAGTACATATTAAATAAATATGTACCCAGTGAGTATCCCGCCTAATCTCGAAGAAGTAGTGACGAGGGGTCGACTCGATACTCACTAAGGTCCAACAGTAATAACATATGATAGAATACAATGAAATATAGTAGGCATGTCAGGAAATAATAAACAAGTACATATCAAGAGCGGAAATCCAAACAACTACTGAATTAAGCAATAATGCACTTTCAAGGGTAAGACCACCGAAACGAAACAATAATCACCAAGTCTTAGATCCACCGTGGCGTACGGCCCGCTCCCATAAGGTACCTTCTAAACTCACACCGATCCCATATGTATCACAAATACCTTTCAACTCTGCCGTGGCATACGGCCCGATCCCATATATATATTTCAAATACTTTCCAACTCTGTTGTGGCATACGAAATCGATCCCATATATATTTCAAATACTTTTCAACTCTGTCGTGGCGTACGGCCCGATCCCATATATATTTCAAATAGTTTTCAACTCTGTCGTGGCGTACGGCCTGATCCCATATATGCATAATCACTCTCAAACCTGTCGTGGCGTACGACCCGATCCCAATATCTTATAATACTTACTTTCCATTCAACAATTCTTCATAAAGCCTCAGAGGAACAATACTATACAAAACATAATCTCATGGTACATATGGCATCACAAAGAATCATATAAAGCATTGCAAGGAAGCATATAAGGCATTACGAGGAAGCATATAAGGCATTACGAAGAAGCATATAAGGCATGATGTGGGCCTAGCTACCCGGATATAACAATGATAGCCGCTACGTACGGACTCTCGTCACTTGGTGCGTACGTAGCCCCAAAAAATTTACACATAGCATATACATCACCTATGGGGAAAATTCCCTCTTACAAGGTTAGAAAGGAGACTCACCTCGTGTCAAATCTACTCCTCGGACCACAATTTCGCCCGAAACTCCGAACTCTACACCCGAGGACTCGCAACTAGCCAAAAGGTATACAATAATATCAATGCATGCACAATGCGGGAAATTATCCTAGTTATTCACTAAAATCGCTATTCTTGAAGAATTCCAAAATTCCAACCCCGGTCTCGCATGTCCAAATTCTGAAAAATTCTCGAAGGGATCACTCACCCATAGCCTAAGGATCATTAAGGTGTGATTTCTACTTGAATTCATGGCAAAAATGGAAAATCACAAAATCCTCAAGAGCCCTAAAATTACTACCTAATTCCTTGATTTTTGATAATTTAGTACGGAATTTAACTAGGAATTGATGTTTGAAACTAGTAAAACCATGGAATTTACTTACCTCAATAATAGTGGTGGAAGGTTCCTTGAAGAGATCTTTAAAGACTTGAGGAGGAAGATGAAAATGGAGGAAATAGGCTAAGTCCCGTATTTAATAAAACTGCCCAGGGATTCCTTCACTGCAATCGCGACAAGGGCCCTGCGATCGCGAAGGCCAACTGGCCATACCTCTGCGATCGCGGCAGAGGTCCTGCGATCGCGAAGAGTAACTGTGCCCGGCCCTGACTTGGCACTATGCGATCGCAAGGATGGGGCTGCGATCGCGAAGGCATGGAGTCCAGCCTTCCGCGATCGCGAAGAACAATCAGCAGCCCAGCCAAATTCCTTCTCCGCGATCGCGACCCACCTTCTGCGATCGCAGAGAAGGAAACCAGACAACAAAAATCTGGTTTTTCCAACTTAGCTCCCGGGGGTCCAAAACTCACCCGAGCCCCTTGGGACCTCGTCCAAAAGCACCGGCAAGTCTGTATTTATTATACGGACTCACTTGAACTTCCAGAACATGAAAAACAACAACGAAACTCATAATTCAACCCCAAAACAAAATTGAATCATGCTTAAGAACTTAAGATTCTAGAATTCATTTTAATGCGCCGAACCGGCCTATACTACTCGGAATGACTTCAAATTTTGCAGACAAGTTATAAATGACATAACAGAACTATTCCCGGTCTCGGAATTTCATTCGGACCTTGGTAACATAAAATCACATTCCAAACCAAATTTCTAATTCTATTTCTTACCAAATTTCACAGATAACATAAATAACACATATTGAACCTGTTCCGGGATCCGGAACCATAATACAGACCCGGCAGCACATGTTTCACATTGAGGTTCATTTTCATAAGTCTTTATTATTTTCAGAAAATAATTTTTCTTTAAAAATTCATTTCTCGGACTTGGGTCCTTGGAAATCGATTCCGGGCATACGCCCAAGTCCCATATTTTCCTACGGACCTTCCGGGACCGCCAGATCACGGGTCCGGGTCTGTTTACCAAAAATTTTGACCAAAGTCAACTTTATTCAATTAATGATCATAAATTCAACTCTTTATCAAATCTCCACATAAAGGCTTTCCGGCTACACGTCGGGCTGCACACGCACATCGAGGTGAGATTAACGAGGCTTTCGGGGCCTCGGAACACAGTCATAATTAAATTTACATAAGATGACCTTTTGGGTCATCACAATCTCCCCCTCTAAAACAAACGTTCGTCCTCGAACGGACGTAGAATCGTACCTTAAGTGCTGAATAGCTGCGAATACCTGCTCCGCATGTCCTCCTTGGACTCCCAAGTTGCCTCATCGACTGGTTGGCCACTCCACCGGACCTTTAAGACACAAACTCTCTTAGACCTTAATTGGCGGTCCTGCCTATCAATAATATCAATTGGCTCCTCCTCGAAGCCTAACTTCTCATCTTACTGAATAGTGATGAAATGAATCACGTGAGAGAAATCGGCATGATATCTCCGGAGCATGGATACATGAAAAACCAGATGAACTCCTGATAAGGCGGGAGGTAAATCGAGCTCATAAGCAACCTCCCCAACTCGCCTCAACACCTCGAAAGGGCCTATAAACGTGGGGCTCAGCTTGCCCTTCTTCCCGAATCTCATAACGCCTTTCATCGGCGAAACTTTCAACATAACCTTATCTCCCTCCATAAATGCTACATCACGTGCCCGCTGATCTGCGTAACTCTTCTGTCTGGACTGAGCTTTGCGGAGTCTCTCCTGAATAATCTTCCCTCTATCCAAGGCATCTCTCACCAGATCTGTGCCATATAACTTGGTCTCGCTAGGCTCAAACCACCCGTTAGAAGAACGACATCGCCGACCATATAAAGCCTCGAATGGAGCCATCTCGATGCTGGACTGATAACTGTTATTGTATGCAAACTCCGCCAAAGGCAAGAACTGGTCCCACTGACCACCAAAATCAAACACACAAGCCCTGAGCATATCCTCCAAAATCTGAACTGTACGCTCCGACTGACCATCAGTCTGAGGGTGAAATGCCGAGCTGAGATCTATCTAAGTGCCCATCTCACTGTGCAAAGACCTCCAGAAGTGCGAGGTGAACTGAAGACCTCGATCTGATATAATGGACACCGGCACACCGTGCAACCGGACTATCTCCCGAATATAAATCTGGGCCAGCCTCTCTGTAGTATAAGTAGTGAATAAAATGCGCCGATTTGGTCAACCTATCCACAATGACCCAAACCGCGTCAACCTTCCACAAAGTCCGAGGCAACCCAACCATGAAGTGCATGGTGATGCGCTCCCATTTCCACTCAGGAATGGGCATTTGATGAAATAAGCCTCCTGGACTCTGGTGCTCGTACTTGACCTGCTGACAATTGAGACACCTAGCCACATACTGCACTATATCCTTCTTCATCCGCCTCCACCAGTAGTGCTGCTTCAAATCACGGTACATCTTCGTCGCACCCGGATGAATAGAATACCGAGAACTGTGGGCCTCTTCTAGAATTCTCTTCCTCAGGCCATTAATATTAAGAACACATAAATGGCCCTGGAGTCTCAAAACACCATCCTCGCCCAAAGTAACCTCCTTGGTCCTGCCTTGGACCACCGTATCCCGAAGCTCTGCAAGGCATGGATAATCAAACTATCGAGCCTTAATCTCCCCCAACAATGAAGACTGAGCAACTACATGAGCAAAACTCGACAAGGCTCCGAAAGGTCCAATCTCACAAGGCGATTGGCCAAGGACTGAATGTCCAAAGCTAAAGGTCTCTCCTCAGCTGCAATGTAGGCCAAGCTACCCATACTCGCCGCCCTCCTGCTCAAAGCATCTGCTACTACATTCGCCTTGCCCGGGTGATACAGAATAGTGAGATCATAGTCTTTTAACAACTCAAGCCATCTCCGCTGCCTCAAATTAAGGTCCCTCTGCTTAAACAAATGCTGCAAACTACGGTGGTCAGTGTAGACCTCACATGACACACCATACAAATAGTGCTGCCAAATCTTCAAAGCATGAACAATCGCCGCCAATTCTAAGTCGTGCACATGATAATTCTTTTCATGAACCTTCAGCTGGCGCGAAGCATAAGCAATAACCCTGCCATCCTGCATCAACACACATCCCAACCCGACGCCTGAAGCATCGCAATACACAGTATATATCCCAGAACCGGAAGGCAACGTCAGAACTGGTGCTGAGGTCAAAGCTGACTTGAGCTTCTGAAAGCTCGCCTCACACTCGTCGGACCACCGAAATGGGGCATTCTTCTGAGTCAATCTGGACAATGGAGCTGCAATAGAAGAGAACGCTTCCACAAATCGGCGATAATAGCCTGCTAGGCCCAAGAAACTCTTGATCTCTGTAGCTGAAGTAGGACGCGGCCAACTCTAATCCGCCTCAATCTTCTAAGGATCAACCTTGATACCTTCTCCGGATACCACATACCCCAAAAATGCCACGGAATCTAACCATAAATCGCACTTGGAGAACTTAGCATACATCTTCTGTTCCCACAAGGTCTGGAGCACAATTCTCAAATGCTGCTCATGCTTACCCAGGCTCCGCGAGTAAATCAAGATGTCATCAATGAAAACGATGACGAAGGAATCAATATACGGCCTGAATACTCTATTCATCAAGTCCATGAATGCTGCTGGGCATTAGTTAAACCAAAGGACATCACCAGGAACTCATAATGGCCATATCTGGTACGAAATGCAGTCTTCGGAACATCTGAAGCCCGAATCTTCAACTAATGATAACCCGATCTCAAATCAACCTTGTAAAACACACGAGCACCCTGGAACTGGTCAAAAGTCGGCCCACGGGCCCGTACCTCGGAACCCGAAAAATTCTACAAATTCCGATTACCCATTTCGATACGAGTTCACCCATACTAAATTTATCCAATTCCGATAACATTTGGTCTTTCAAAACATGAAATTTCCACTTAAAAGTTTTCTTTCAGAACCCACAATTCACTCAACCCAAAACACAAATTAAATGATAAAAACAAGAACTAATTCATGAAATATGACTAATTATGGTGGAAGAACACCTACCCATTCGATATGTTTGAAAACCCCTCAAAGAATCGCCCAAAATCGAGTTCTAGAAGTCAAAATATGATAAAAATGGTGAAACCCCAATTTTGGGAACTTATATTCTGCCCAGGTATTTTGTTCATTGCGATCGCGGACAAAACAATGCGATCGCATAGAGGAAAAGTTGCCACTGACCAAAACATGCTATGCGATCGCAGACACAAGGATGCGATCGCATAATAGAAAAATGCTGCTGGCCTATTTGTACTATGCGTTCGCGGCAATAAGAATGCGAACGCGGAGAACAAGAACAAGGAACTACATGATCACAGGAGGTGCTTTGCGAACACAGTGAAGGAAAAATCCGCAGGCCCCAGCCCTATTCCACTATTGTGCGAACGCAAGGTTCTAGTTGCGATCGCGAAGGAGGAAGAAATGCGATCGCAGAAGTACGGGTGCGAACGCATACAAGGAAAGACTGGGCAGGTCAAGTAACACTATGCGATCGCATAGAAGGAAACTAGAAACAAAATTTTCAGCAGTTCAAAAATAAGGAAAATGAACCCGACACCCATCCGAAACACGCCCGAGGCCCCCGGGACCCCGTCCAACCACACACACAAGTCATATAACCTAACACGGACTCGCTCGAGGTTTTAACTCATATAAAATAACACTAAAACAACGAATCAACCCAAAAATCAAACTTATGAATTTTCAAAACTTCAAATATCAAGACTCGCGTCAAAACCTAACAATTCAACCCGGATAAACGGGAAAATTTGCAGACAAGTCAAAAATGACACAACGGACCTACAGCCACTCTCGAAATTCCATTTGGAGCCCGATATCAAAATTTCACATATCGGCCGAAATTCTAACTTTCGCCAAAATAACTCAAATCACTCTACGGGCATCCAAACCATATCCGGACACGGTCCTACGTTAAGAATCATCATACGAAGCTGTTGACATTAACCAAAACTCATTTCGAGGGCGTTTGCACAAAAGTCAAATCTCCGGTCAACTTTCATCACTTAAGCTTCTAAAACTGAAATTGTTTTCCCAATTCGACTCCGGATTACCCGATAACTGAATCTAACCATGCACACAGGTCGATATACACAACGTGAAGCTGATTATGACTTTACACCACCGAACAGAGGTTAAATTCCCGAAATGACCGATCGGGTCGTCACATTCTCCCCCTCTTAAACAAACGTTCGACCTCAAACGTGCCAAGATTCACCTTGAATTCTTCCACTCACTGATTGTACACTTCTAACACATACCCGCGGGTGATCCCACGTCACCCAAACCCACATAAGCCTGACGAAACAATCACAACTGCAATATAGCCTTCACATCACCACCGATCAGCCTCATACCTCAATTTCTTACCTTCTATTCATTTCTCAAAAGATCTTATTCTAAATCCATATCCGGCATTAGTCTCAACCCAGGTCTACACCCATAAGGCACGACCACACAATATAGCTCATCACAAATAGGCTCAAATAGCACTTTTGATCACAATAGCTGCCCAAAATCAACTCAACATTGGCAATTGGCCCCACATATGGAAGAACTCTGTTTCCAAACCCAATAATACTGATAATGACGCAATGAACATGAAGACTTCATTATTACACACCCGAATCATCAAGCCACAACTAACACCACCAGGCACACCTCTCGCAAACTAAACTAAGGAAATGCATAACGAAATGACTGAATATGAAAATAGAAGCATATAAAGGATCTATCAAACAAAAACCCATAGGCACAACTCTCTATCAATACTGACTTACCAAAAGCAATATAACAAGGAAAAAGGAAAACATTTGAACATATCACAAGGATACCATCCTGATAAAATTTCCACTGCGGTACTCAACCTGGTCTAAAAATATCGAATCACAAATATCACGAAGACCTCACCCTCAACTCGGAATCACATACCGAAAATATATCATACCAATAGAAATTTCTCCATTAACTCATCTCGGCTAATAAAAGTCATAATACTAACTGAACTCACATCGCGATGGAATATCAAATCACAGCTCGTAAACAAAATACTTAGGAAAAATCATATAAAGCTCACCATAATGAACAACAAGGACTCACCACTTGTTTCACCACTAGCAAGGATAAATGAGACAACGATAGACACGGGCTACTACTCATAGAATCTCCCTATAGGAGCAAACACAAAAAAACAGAGTGCAAAACATGAACTCACTCATAAATGAAACAACGAATAAGGGAAACTCGTCTTGACCAACAGAACTATCGTGAAATACAATTGGTGCCCCTCTGAGACACATCAAAACATACTTGTGATGTTATACCTGGCTCAACAGCCTCCAACCTACTATATGAAACACCTCACCGGGTCGGCCTTCCCCTCTTGGGAGCCCTCTACTCACCTGAATACTCTACTATAACTCACCTACCTGTATTCCTGGAAAAATCTCTCACCCTGGGGCTAACATCTCCATGCTAAAAACAACCTCTCTACTGACGTGGTTGTTGAAAACACGCAATACGGATCCTCTGAGACCCATGAGTACCTGAAAAGCCCTCCTGCGAAGTTGGTAATGCAAACTGAACTGGTTGACCCAAAATTCTCTACCATGACGTACCTTGGTGCCATAATAAGGACCAGTAGATTTCTATGGTCTACGAGGCCTCCTCGCCTCTCTGAACTCTCTCTCCTGACCTCGTTTGTCCTCTCGCTTCCGATCTCACATGCTCTCTAACCAGCAAGAGATCCCTACTACCTGCTGAAGTGAGGCATCCTACTCTAACTCTCGAGTCATGCTGAACCGAATATCATGTCTGAATCTCCCAATGACTCTACGGACTCGTCTCCTAACTGAAGCAACCTAACGAGGTGCATATCTGGCCAACTAACTGAATCTGACATAGTGCTACAATACTGACATAGTGCACTGACAAAACTGCCCAAACTCCGCGCGCCGAACATTCCGAAGGAACTGAGGTGCAACCTTCCTAAAAACATCCCCGAAAACTAAATCCATGCTAGTGAAGCTAACTCGGCCAGGTTACCCCAACTCATATGCCGCCACCACTGATAAACCCACTACTCTGAACCTGAGACGTGACAAAATCAATCCCACTCGTCTCCACAATGCCCGAAGTACGATGAATATAGTGACACTCCTCCAGGAAACCCTGGGCACTCTCTGCCGCCAAACCACTGAAAGATATAAGGGTGGTACTTCCTGTACCTCTCAAGTTCAAGGTATTCTTCCTCTGAGGCTACTGCCCTAAACATGGGCTGAACTGAAACCACATGCCGTGCTGCCATGACAATTGGAACCTGACCAATATGATCTCACTGCTCTAGAGTGTGGACGGTGGGAGTCTAAACTGGTGCACTAAAATCAACCCAACCTGAGTCAATGTACCAATCATACCAAAAACTATACCCAGGCCTCCTGAAGTCCGGGGAAGCAACATGCAGCTCCAGTACTAGTTCCCTCAACTAGAACTACTGGCGGCTCCTCCATAACTGCTCTGACAGGAATCTTAACTGCGGCACGTGCTCCTCGTCGGCCTCTGTCTCTAACCCTTGCGACACTTGCTTCGGGTAACATCATCAGGTACCGCAACTCGTGTACTCACCATCGGTGAGAGAATGGAAGGATAATTTCAAACTTCAAGATCAATGAACTCGCACAATAGGAATGAAGGAAGTGAAATTGTCCTAATAGTTTTGTAGCCTCTCGAAGACAAGTACAGACGTCTCTATACCGATCCGCAAGACTCTACTAAACTCGCTTATGACTCGTAGCACCTATGAACCTAGAGCTCTGATACCAACTTGTCACGACCCAAATTTCCCTCTGTTGGGTATCGTGATAGCACCTAGTCTGAGGGACTAGGTAAGCCTAACAGTTACTGGATAACAACAATAATAAAAGGGAAACCAACAATATCGATATAAAAATCTTGACATAATTTACATTATTTTCCCCAAACCCGGTAATACAAGTCATAAGCTCTACGAATCTTCTACAACTTCTAAATACAATTGTTTGGAAATAAATACAATAGTGTATGAATATTAATACAAGAAGGGGACTCCGAAGCCTGCGAACGCAGCAACAGGTTACCTTGAGTCTCCTCAGCAATCGACCGCGTAGCTACTAACAACCAAAACCTGGATCTGTGCAAATAAAAATGCACAGAAGAGTGGTATGAGCACACCACAGCGGTGCCCAGTAAGTATCAAGACTAACCTCGGTGGAGTAGTGACGGGGACTAGTCAAAACACCACTGGTCTACAAGAAGTAACTGGCATAAGTATATAAGAAACCGAACAATACATATATCTAAGAACATCACGGGATAATTTATAACAACGACAATATAACACAGAAGAAAATTACAGAAAAATAACCAAGAAACAACACAAAATACACAGAAAGATGTATAGCAAAGACAAGCCTACCAGAAGAAAGCACAATGCATTAGAGAGCCCCAAAACTCAATTCAACGTTTATTTAATCACATCGAGCCCTAGCCATTAAATTCCATAAACTGGTGGAAACCCTTAAACAAAAGATCATATGAACGGCTTTGCAAGACAAATCCTTTCAATATAGAAAGATTTTCTTTGAAAACATACTCTTTCCAAAATATATATGTACTAGAGAGAGAATTACGCAAAACATAGTTTTCTTTCAAAATACGAAGTTTCCAAAGATGCTTCCCAGTAAAAGACTTTCAAATATCATTTTATGCAAGACTAATGCTTTTCAAATACACCTTCGATGTAAAAGTTCTTCAGTTATAATCATTTTGAAACCATTACTTTTTCCAATAAAACTTGTTAGTAAAATCTCAAAAATAATAATGTCTTCAAGGTAAATCTTTCGGAACTCAGTTCGTAACTCAAAACTTGACATGCAGTACAGGGGGAACATCAAGTCTTGTCAATGAATGTAGTAAGAGATCAGTATGAATATCCGAATCAAAACAACGGAATATTAACTCTTAAGCATATGTAGTAAAATTCAAACAGGAACACGGAAACAAAATGCAAAGACAAGTGCACGGCATCACCCTTCGTGCTTTTACTCTCTTCCTCACAATGCAATGAATGAAATGAATACACGGCTTCACCCTTCGTTCTTTACTCTCATTCTCACCAAAACAAGTATAGTGATTATCAAACAGAACAATGGAAACAATAATGCAAAGATATGTGCACGACATCACCCTTCGTGCTTTTTCTCTCATCCTCAAAATGCAATAAATAAATGAAAGGAATACACGGCATCACCCTTCGTGCTTTACTCTCATTATCACCAAAACAAGTATAGTGATTATCAAACAGAACAATGGAAACAATAATGCAAAGATAAGTGCACGACATCACCCTTCGCGCTTTTACTCTCATCCTCACAATGCAATAAATAAATGAAAGGGCACGACATGTTCCTTCGTGCTTTTAAATATAAAGATCATGGAACGGCATCACCCTTCGTGCTTTTACTCTTTTCCTCACAATGCAATGAATAAAATGAATACACGGCATCACCTTTCGTGCTTTACACTCTTCCTCACCCAAACAATAACAAAAATAACAATTTCGCAAGGAAAGTCAACAATAAGAGCCATAAATCACAACATCCCGGCAAGGGAGTCAACAACGCAATCCATATCATTAACATCATAAACATAATATAAATCATACCATCCCGGCAAGGGGGTCAACAATGAAAAAAACATCATCCTGGCAGGGGAAACTTCTATAACCAATCTCGCCTAAACAATTAAATTTACGGAATAATACTCAGCTCAAATAAAGGCCCAGTAATAGGCAACATCAAGAAAACATCAACAACATAAATATTTATAAATTAGACCCAAGTAGCACATAAGGGAAAAATCATATAAATCACAATGTAAGACTCACGGGCATGCTTGACTCCAACGAACAGATGTTCTAACTACAGTTAAATAACTATAAAGGTAGATAACACTAATTATAGTCAATTAGGTAAGCTAGGAAGAAAATATAGCATGATGATGAGAGAAGTAGAATATTCATTTAAGTCGAGTAAGGTCAAATGGCCAACGAAGGAATCCAAAAACAAATAATTCTAATTTAAGCAGGAAGGGATGAAATTAACAACCAAGGACTCAAATGTAACAATTACAAATCATACACAAGTAATATAAGAACCTATAAATCCTAGAGGCCAATCTAATTGCAAATAAATCTGAGTGCACACTCGTCACCTCGCATACTCAGACTACAATCAACAATGAAGACTCAATCCTAAGGGGTAATTCCCCCACACAAGGTTAGGCAAGATACTTACCTTAAAGACGACAACCTGGTACTCAAAAATAGACTTCCCGGGCGGAAAGGCCTCCGGATGGCTTACAATCAACTAAAACAACTTCAAAATATACACAAAACGTATAAGGGACTATTCTGAATAATAAAGTCTCAATCTTTACAAAATTATAAAAAATCAACCCAAAAGTCGACCCACGGGCCCGCACCTCGGAACCCGACAAATTCTACAAATTCCGATTACCCATTCCGATACGAGTTCACCCATACTAAATTTATCCAATTCTGATAACATTTGGTCTTTCAAAACATGAAATTTCCTCTTAGATGTTTTCTTTCAAAACCCACAATTCCCTCAACCCAAAACACAAATTAAATGATAAAAACAAGAACTAATTCATGAAATATGACTAATTATAGTGGAAGAACACTTACCCATTCGATTTGTGTGAAAAACCCTCAAAGAATCGCCAAAAACCGAGTTCGAGAAGTCAAAATATGATAAAAATGGTGAAACCCTGATTTTGGGAACATATATTCTGCCCAGGTATTTTGTTCATTGCGATCACGGACAAAAAAATGCGATCGCATAGTGGAAAAGTTGCCACTGACCAAAACATGCTATGCGATCGCGGACACAAGGATGCGATCGCATAATAGAAAAATGATGTTGGCCTATTTGTACTATGCGTTCGCGGCAATTAGAATGCGATCGCGGAGAACAAGAACAAGGAACTACGCGAACGCAGGAAGTGATTTACGAACGCAGTGAAGGAAAAATCCACAGGCCCCAGCCCTATTCCACTACTGTGCGAACGCAAGGTTCTAGCTGCGATCGCGAACGAGGAAGAAATAAGCTTCTGCAATCGCAGACGTACGGGTGCGAACTCATACAAGGAAAGACTGGGCAGGTCAAGTAACACTATGTGATCGCATAGAAGGAAACCAGAATTTTTTTTTTCAGCAGTTCAAAAATAAGGAAAATGAACCCGACACCCATCCGAAACACGCCCGAGGCCCCCGGGACCCCGTCCAACCACATACACAAGTCAAATAACCTAACACGGACTCGCTCGAGGTTTCAACTCATATAAAATAACACTAAAACGACAAATCAACCCAAAAATCAAACTTATAAATTTTCAAAACTTCAAATATCAAGACTCGCGTCGAAACCTATCAATTCAACCCGGATTGACGTGAAAATTTGCAGACAAGTCCCAAATGACACAACGGACAACATCCACTCTCGGAATTCCATTCGGAGCCCGATATCAAAATTTCACTTATCGGCCGAAATCGCCGAAATTCTAACTTTCGCAAAAATTCCTCAAATCATTCTACGGGCATCCAAAACCAATTCCGGACACGCGCCTACGTCCAAAGTCATCATACAAAGCTGTTGACATTAACCAAAACTCATTTTGAGGCCGTTTGCACAAAAGTCAAACCTCCGGTCAACTTTCATCACCTAAGCTTCTAAAACTGAAATGTTTCTCTCAATTCGACTCCGGATTACCCGGTAACTGAATCTAACCACACACGCATTTCGATATACACAACGTTAAGCTGTTTATGACTTTACACCACCGAACAGATCTTAAATTCTCGAAATGACCGGTCGGATCGTCATAATTGTCCCCATAGGTGAACTAATTAAATATGTGCCATTATTTGCAGGGGCTACGTATGTACGAGGTGACGGGAGTCCGTGCGTAGCTATTTATGCTTGTGTCCGAGTAGTCTAGGATCCACTAGCATGCCTTACGTGTTGTACATGTGATCCTGCCAATAATACTAGACTGATAATGCTATTGAATTGGTAATTTATTTCCTAAGAAGGCTACCTTTCTTAATCATTTAGAAAGAGAATTGATTCCTCCGTGGATAATTGTGTTCCTGATAAGGTTATATTATTGAATATTATTAAACTTGGCAAATGAATTTCAAAACAAAGACTTTAATGCTATTTTTCGTATTCCCTTAAAGAGAATTTTACCACTTTCCTGGGTAACTGCTTTCTTGATATAAAAAAATTTGGACTTGTTCATCACATAGATATCCTGACACTCGCATTTTAACACTCGCATTAAGAAACTGACTCTACATACTACTGCTCGCCTGTTCATCACATAGATATCCTTCCTATAGGACTCTACGATTAATAAAGCCTGCTAAATCAGTTGTGTGCATTTGCTATTTACATGCGGAAGTTAACTTGAGCCCGTATCAGTCTTTATTTGAAAAGTCCAAACTGTTTTGCTTGTCGCCTAGTATTATACAATTTTTGAGCAACCTTGGCTTAGTCTAGAATCATCCTAAATAAAGGTCCCAATGCCTGCAGGACCATAGGTAAGGTACGATATTGCATGCATAGGAAACATATTAGAATAAACTAGAGCGCTTTGGGTAAAAATTCAAAGATAGTAATCGGGTAGCAGGAGATGATAGTCTGTGCCCGCTGAATAATATAAGTAACACCCCGTCTTGGGAGAGTTACGAAGTATTATTTATGTTGCACATGGTGATCCTATAGGCTAAAATTTAGGACCCACATTCTTATTAAATAGTGTCTTCGCTTTCTTAGACTAATTCACATAATTTAAGTTCGGTCGGGACCCACTGTTGTGGACCTCGAGCGGTGCCTAACACCTTCCCTCAAGGTAATTTGAGCCCTTATCCGTTCTCTGGTGATGCAAACTGGTATGATCTAAATTATTTCCTATAGGAGCCCTAACGCACCTTAATCCGTTAGGTGGCGCCTCTAACAACCGATTCCTTTTCCCTACTCTCTCAAAAGGAGTTGTGAAAATGTCGAAACTCGATTTCATGAGAAAAAGGGGGCGCGACACTCTTTTTTTCCCCGTCTCGTCAAGTTGTCCCATGACACAACCGAAAGCCCCATCTAATAAGAAAAAGTAGAGTAGTATGGGTCTACAAGGTTCTGGCAGGACTAGGACTAGTGGTGTCGATAGGTACTCCTTGATTTTGTCAAAAGCCTTCTGAAAGTCTTCAGTCTAGCTGGTTGCGGCATCTTTCTTCAGCATTTTGAAATTTGGTTCACATATTACATTTGATTGCGCTATGAAGCGCCTGATGTAGTTGAGACGTCCCAAGAAACTCATCACGTCCTTCTTGTTCTTTGGTGGTGGTAAGTCCTGGATAGCTTTGACCTTTGACGGGTCTAACTTAATTCCTCGACAGCTGACAATGAACCATAACAATTTTCCGGCAGGAACTCCAAAGGCACATTTTGTGGGGTTCAACTTTAGATTGTACTTCTGCAGCCGGTCAAAGAACTTTCTCAAATCTGCTATGTGATTTGTGGCCTTCTTGGATTTGATGATGACGTCGTCCACATATACTTCTATTTATTTATGTATCATGTCATGGAAAATGGTCGTCATGGCCATCATGTAGGTGGACCCAACATTCTTCAGACTGAATGGCATCATTTTATATAAACATACTCCCCATGGTGTAATGAAGGCTGTCTTTTCTGCATCTTCTTTGTCCATCCAAATTTGATGATAACCCGTAAAGCAATCGACAAAGGACTAGAGCTCGAGCTTGGCACAATTGTCGATCAATATGTTTATATTTGGTAGTGGAAAATCACCTTTGGAGCTTGCTCTTTTTAAATCCTGGTAGTGGACACACACCTTGACTTTCCCGTCTTTCTTTGGAACCGGCACAATGTTGGCCAACCAAATTGGATATTCAACTACCCTGAGGACCTTAGCTTTGATTTGCTTGGTGACTTCTTGCTTTGATTTTATGACTCATGTCTGGTTTGAGCTTTCTGAGTTTCTGTTTTACTGGTGGACACATTGGATTGGTAGGTAGCTTATGAGCCACTATGGATGTGCTCAACCCTGTCATATAATCATACGACAATGCAAAATACTCTCTCAGGAAATGAGTGTACTCTTCCTTTTCTGATGGTGACAAGTGAATGCTTATGCGAGATTCATTGACGGTTTTAGAATCTCCCAAGTTGACCACATCAGTTTCGTACAGGTTGGACCTAGGTTTGTTCTCAAAGTTCTCAACTTCTCTGACAATTTCCTCAGGTATCACATCTTCTTCTTCTACCTCTTCCGAGTCACTATCCTTATGTTGTGTTTTCTCATTACATGCCACAGTCGTTGGTTCATCAAGGTAAGAAATAGTAATGCCGTTGAGAAAAAGATATGAAATATAATAATAAAAAAATATCAAAGCAATGTTTTAATTATTCCAAGCAACGTTTTGCAAAACAAAATACTGAAAAGAAAGAAAGATGTTTTTAAAACAAAATGCTCAAAAGAATTGTTTTCAAATGAATAACACTAGCAGCCATGCTACCCCCAGACTCGTCTGGCCCTGGATGGTGTGGCGGTCCAGTTTCTGAGAACTGCTCCCTTCTCCACCATCTGGATGACGAGGCCTTCTTCCTCCTCCTCCTCTACTATCACATTGCAGTCCATGTCTTCTTCTCCTAAAAATGGATTCCTTAGACCAGCTAGAACTTCAACTTCTTTAGACCCCCACATCATGTTAGCTTGATGAAACATTTGGCTCAAATGTGGTACCGGTTGCTCAAGAGGGTAATAAGGACCATGCCATGGTGCTGACCAATCGTCATATTCTTGCCAGGTATACTGATATGCAAGCCCAAATGTTGTACCGTGATGCTTTGGTTGTATCGTCTTGGTAATGCCTTGGATGTTCTTCTCGATCCCTTTGTCGGGTTCATACCCTGACCATGCTAGTATGCTTTCTATTTTGCTGCTCCACCACTTGTCTTTCTCTATTGCGTTGACACGCTCGATGCATGATAAGTCTCCCCACCCAGCTTCCTTCTATTATCCACGACCAGAACGATTTGGTTGGTATAAATGGGATTATTCCCGTCTCTATGAATGATCACTTCCTGATGATTCCATTCAAATTTTACAGCCTGGTGCAAAGTAGATGCCACGGCCTCGGCAACATGTATCCAAGATCATCCCAATAGCAGATTGCATGAGGCGGATATGTCTAGCACTTGAAATTCAACATCGTACCAGGTCGGACCCATATGCAAGCATAGATTTGTTTCCCCAATTGTGGCCCTTTGAGACCCATCGAATGCCTTCACATTCATAGCCCCTGCTCGTATTTCATGCAATCTTTCACCTAACATTTTCATAGTTGTCAGCGGACAGATGTTGAGGATGGACCCTCCGTATATCAAAACCCTGTCAATGAATTTATCCTCCCATTGTACCGTGATGTGCAGCGCCCTGTTGTGGCTTAATCCCTCTGGTGGTAATTTGTCTTCATGAAAAGTGATCTTGTGGCTCTCCAGTACTTGCCCCGCCATGTTAGCCATCTCCCCACTGGTGATATTGTTAGGCACATAAGCTTCATTTAATACCTTCATCAAGGCATTCCTATGTGCCTAGGAATTCTGTAGTAATGATAGGATGTATATCTGAGCAGGAGTTTTGTTCAGATGGTCTACCACAAAATAATCCCTTGCTTGCACCTTTCTCCATAGATCATCCGGGCTAGTTTCAATGATAGGTTGTTTGGCTGCAGCTTCTTTACTCGTTCCTCCCAAATTCTCAGGTGTGTAAATTTTGCCAGTCCTGGTCATCCTTTGTGCCGCACCAGATTCTTCCATTTTTGCCTTTCATTTCCTTCTGGATTCTGTAACATAGTCCCAAGGTACGACATTAGACATAAAGGGCAGTGTGGATGCAACCGTCACAGTGAAGGGTGTGGTTACTTCTACTTCAAACATAGCAAGTGCAACTGCAAGTGTTGTTACCTCATTTTCGAACGGAGTTGATGCGGCTACCTCAACTTCGACTGGTGGCTGTATCTGTACCACAATAGGAGTGAGAGTGACTGCAGGTTTCTTAGGATCATCCCCTTCTCGAATAAGTCCAATTTACACTTCCGGGTCCCATTCTTCATTAGTCTCTATCACATTTACCCCTTCGCCACTATGATCCGGAAGTGGATTGTTGTGGACATTAGGAGGGGCCTTCTTTGCTTATATGACCTTGGTATCAATCAATGTCTGTATTAAGGACGTAAATGGCTAAATGAAATGACGAAAACCGGAGAATTTGTAAATTTAGGGAAACAATTGATCCTTCCTGTCATATTTGTTATTCGATGTTAATTACCATGTTGATATCCTTCATCTATTATATTGTATTGACCTCTAGCAAGTGTCAAATCGACCTCTCTTCACTACCTCTCTGAGGTTAGGCGGGATACTTACGGAGTACACGTTATTTTCGTACTCATGCTACACTTACTGTGCATTTTTATTGCACAGGTACATTCATAGCTAGTTCCCCTGCTGGACACGGCGATGTGGCTGACTTGGAGACTTAGACGAGCTGCACCTTCCAGAGACGATCCGTAGCCGACAAAGTCTCCCTCAAGCTGTATTTACTTTCATTTTAAATTACTTGTCCAATTGTATCTCGGACAAACTTCGTAGCATTTGTATTAATTCCTAGAATTTGCTCATGTACTTGTGACACCGGGTTCTGGGATTTATTACAGGATTTATTCACTATTTAAATTTGCTAAAGACGTTATTTCTCACTTAGTAGGAATTCGATAATTATTATTTAAGCAAACGAAAAGGGAATGATTTAAAAATATTATAATAAAGACTTCACTAATTATTAAATGTTGGCTTTTCTGACCATGGGGTCCTGCGCCATCACGACCTTTATGGATTTTGGATCGTGACAACATGGTATTAGAGCTCTAGGTTCCCTTAGGTTTCACGAGTCATGAGCAAGTCTAGTAAAGTCTTGCGTATCGGTAAAGAGACGTCTGTACTTATCTTCGAGAGGCTACAGGGTTGTTAGGAGTACTCCCCTTCTTGATTCCTCATCGTGCGATTTGATTTCTTTAAGGCGTATGCCTATGTTTCTTCCTACTCAATCTTACACGTCGCGAAGCGCTTTCTATAAATCGTGGATTTGAGGAATTGAAGTGGTGCTACGGATATGGTGCAATATGTTTTCCTATGTGTAGTTGGTTGGGGCTGTTGGTGTTGCCCTGCAGAAGAATATTATGTTGTTTCAGCTCAGTAGTTGTGTTTCTGAGAACTTTGAGGCTGTGCTCAGATTGTTATGATGCTTATGATTGGTTATTGCACGGTGTTGATATGATGGTAGAATGCTTGCCCAGATGTCGGGGGTAATGAATGACTTGAAGGGAGGTCTTCTCAGAACATAATTTTGAGATTTCAGTATTCTAGTTTCGGCGGGAGAAAAGTAATAAGACTTGGTGTTTTCAAGTGAGGTGGAGTATTCACTTGTGATTTGATATCGTCGTCTTGATCGAATGGAATATGTTAAGTTCGCCGGTGTTATCGTTTCTTCGGTTGCGTGGGGTCAAAGTATTGCGAAGAAGTAGTGAAGAAGCGGCAGCCAGAAATCGTGTGTGCGGAGGTTCAGTGTTGAATAAGTATTGCTAATGAAGGCAGCTCGAGAAAGATGATCTTCGGAGAGTTTGAAGTCATGGTGATCTGCTGGTTTAAGAACTACAGGGAATGATATTGAATTGAGGCAGCAATTGGGCAGCATACGAAGAAGGAAGATATGTGAGAAGTTCTAGGCGGTGGCTCCATTTCTAGGAGACAAGGTGTAAGAAACGGAAGTCGAGCAGTCGCGTAGAGGGGGAGTTTGACCAAAGTGGGAGAGCGGAAGCATAGTGGTGAATTAGAAGATATTGTAGCGCATTTAGTAGATGTCCATGAGGAGCGGACGGACTGGTAAAGTTGGTGAATGAGAACATGCTTAGGATGGGGTATTGATGTTGTAGAGAGTGTGCAGTACAACGTCGTTAGAAGGTGTCAGTTGGTGATTTCCACAGGTGGGTTATCTCCTGTGAGGAGATTAACGGTTGTGTGGTTAGAAAGTTTCTGCGAGGGATTCTAGTGGCTATTCGGTAGGAGGCCGAATATGTGAGTAATGCTAGAGAATTTGAGTATTCAGGAAGTGCTAACAGGATAATTTAGAAGGATTTGACGGGTTGGTTGAGTAAGGTCATGTCAGCAATGAAGAAAGAACTTCGGTGGGTTCCAGAGTGGTGCAAGGATTAGCTTCAGGCTAAGTGGGAGAGTCTCGCCGCCTGCAATTGGGCTGCAGGATTATCTTCTCATGGGGTTGCGGATTATCGGCGTATTGGCAAGTTATTGCAGCTAAGGGGAAGGGAGTAAAATGGTAATTGTGCATGGGATTTGATAAATGTGTGCAATAGTTGGCCCTATTGGACCAAGGTTAGGTTTTGGATGATTCAGTATGCTTAAGGCATAGTCGAGTTGTAACGGTAGTGACTTAGTCACGTGCTTCATTGAGAAGGTGTGCATGTGCTAGAAGAGCATTGGAGTTGATTGTATTCGGGGCCAGTCAAAGTGGGTGACTCTTGATAGCGGTCCCAATGAATTCGAAGAATAAGAATGCGACGTTTAAGGGTTTCAAGCAGCAGTATGATTAAGAATCGAGCTTTTGCAGCGTAATTTCTGAGAAAGGAAAAATGGTTGCGGTGTTTTATGTTATTTTCATTGTGCAGGATAGTATCAAAGGAAGGAGAGAAAATGAACTCCAGATTTGGAGAAAAATTATCAGGAGGGGTATATTAGTTGGAGTTGTGAATGCGCACAAGGAGGGTATGAGCGGTTTGTGGGATTGAGACAGCGTGGTCTCATGAGTCAAGGACACTCGGTATGAGTGAGGATTGAGTTTGTTATAAGTTGAATGGGGTTACTATTATTTCTGAGGCAATTAAGGAAAATTAAAAAGAAGATAGATTGGTTAGCCATGGTTGAAAAGACACGTGTACGCCAGTGATCAATTTCGTCAGTGTGATTAAATTATGCATGTGGTTTGTGCTGGTGTGTGCGAGGCTTGTCGGCCGCCGTAATAGATCATAATTGGAAGCATTCAAGTATTATGGCTTGTCAGGTGTAGGCAGATCCCGGAAGGATCATGGGGATATAGACTATTCCCTGAGGATTTGCGTGTTTTGTGATTTGAGAAGTCACTCGTGTGTTGTTATGGTTCTCTTTAATTGAGGTAAGAAAAAAGGTTTCTATATGATGGAGTGTTCACCCCACTAGCGGTTCAGGAGTTATGATGGAATTTTTGCGCCATCTCATATTGGCATGTTAGGTGCGGTAAACGGTATGTAACGGGAAGTAAGGATCGAGATTGCGGTTCGGTGTTAACAAAGATGTCATGAGCTCGGATGAGCGAGAAAAAGGGATTTGAATGTTTAGAGTAAGCTGGTGTTGTCTTCAGTGTCACCTGAGATCGGTGTTTGATGAAAGGGGCTTTGCATCCTGGTTATGGGTTCTTGATTTGTTTTACAATGTCAGTATGGTCGGTGGTTTCGATGTGCAGACATGTTACCCTGTGTTGAAGAACGTGGGAGAATGACCACGGGAAGATCGTATGAGTGTGACATGTAGTCACTTATTGGATTGAAGATTTAGATTGAGTATAAGGAAGTGTAATATTGCTTGTTTGAGAATTTATACCCACAAGGCATCCAGTTCATCTTTGTTGTGGATTGTCGGGGTGTTGTCCTGGATATGACGGTGGCTCTTGGGTGTTATGAGAAAAGTGGTGTATATAGCCTAGTTCGGTGCGAACAGAATCGTCTTGGGAGTTAATGGCTTGATAAATTTTCTATGTGCTGAGTTTTTGCGTAGTAAAGATGTTATGTGAGCAGGAGAGCTCTTGAGATTCAGAGTATATGTATATCTCATCTCAGTTGTGCTTAACTTTTGTAGCCTATGGCTCTATCAGTCTCCCCAGGATGGCATTATGCACTTAGCGTGCTTGTGATCAATATTCAGTATCTTGTGGTAATGAGCAATTTAGCTCGGTGTGTATCTTATTATGTAAAAATTCATGTGTGGATTGGGTGGCACGCCGCCACGGGTATGTTATTTGGATCGGTTTGCATGCCGCAACAGTGGGATGTTGAGTAAGGTTCCTATATTTATTTTCTTGTGTTTTGCTTCCTATATTCTGAGAAAGGTTCATATTTGTAGCGTGAGTCGAGTAGTCCCTTCCTGAGTCATTTACTTATGTATCATATTCGAGTTGTGGCCTATTGGCGCATGGTGGCATCGTGTGAGACTGTTGGTCATGTCTGGGATGAGTGGTTGTCTGAGCAGTTCATATTGGGTGAGACGAGATTTATGGATCAAGGATCGGTGTGATGGGATTATGTGAAGTATATAGCAGAATATTTCCATTTATTGGTTTGTAATGAGATGATGATTTTAGTCAAGAGGAAAGATTCAATGTTTGGTTAACTCTGCAATTGGTCAAAAATTTCTACACGTCTCCTCCCTTGGGGTGGTATCTCCTACATTATAGCAAGATATATATATATATATATATATATATATATATATATATATATATATATATATATATATA
>ML249823.1:24980-36055 GCA_005239495.1 Nicotiana undulata
TGATATATATATATATATATATCACAAGGTGCATTGGGAGCATCAGATTCATGGAATTTTGGGCTGTTAAGGTTCAGGGAATGACATGGTGGTTAGATTGTGAATTATGCGGTGCATAGTGCTAAACTCAGCAAAGGTATGCAATCATGTTTTGGTACATCGTGTGGTAGTTGATACGGTGTTTATATATTGGGAACTGGCCTGGTAGAAAAATTTCAAGTGTTGGAACTGGGTTCTGAGCTTATTATATCGATAAAAGAGGATATCTTCATATTTGATCAAGCTGATGTGCTCAACGGGGTTGTGGTAGCACGGGCAGGTGCGCGAGGTGTTACACAGTGATTTCAGATAACTTAAGAGCAGATCTTGGCACGTTCGAGGACGAACGTGTGTTTAAGCGGGAGAGAATGTAACGACCCGAACGGTCGTTTTGAGCTCTTGCACGTCGTTAGGCAGTTTGAGGCCATGAGCAGCTTCATCTCAGGTATTATGACTTGTAGGCGTGGTCGGAACTGAATTTCGGGAAGTTCGGAGTCAATTTGGAAAGAAAATTCTCATTTCGGTAGCCTTGAGTTGGAAGAATTGACTGAGATTGGAATTTTGAGTAAACGACCTACGAATCAGGATTTGAAGGTTCATGCAGGCTCGTATGATGATTTCGAACTTGGGCATATGTCCGGATCGGGCTTTGGATAACCCGGGAGCGTTTCAGCGCATATTATGAAAGATAACATTTTAGAAGAAACTTCATAAGTGTGGGTTGAGGTGCATTTCAGTAATATTGATGTCCGTTTGGGATTTCGAGTCTGGAAATAGCTCCGTAAGGTGATTCTGGAGTTGGGAGCGCGATCCGAAGTGAATTTTGAGGCACGTAGGTTATTTTGAAGTCATTTGGCTAAAGATAGAAATTTGAAGGCTTTCGAGAAATTCGACCGGAAGTGGAAATTATGATATCGGGGTCGGAATGCGATTCCGAAAGTTGGACAGGTCCGTAATGTCGAACATGACTTGTGTGCAAAATTTGGGGTCAATCGGACATGATTTGATGGGTCTCGGCATCGAATGTAGAAGTCTGAAATTTCAAAGTTTATAAAGTTTGAATTTTAGTGCGATTCATGATTTCGGCATTGTGTGATGTGATTTGAAGCCTCAAGCAAGTTCGTGGGATGTTATGGGACTGAGTCGTGTGATTGGACGGGGTCCCGAGGGCCTCGGGTATGATTCGAGTGGTTTCGGATCGTTTTCTTCCTGTTTGTTGCTGCTATTTTTCTGGTGTCACTGATGTGCTATGCGATCGCGGTCCATGGTGTGCGATCGCGGAGAAGAAATTCAAGGGGGCTGGAATTTGGCCTATTCGATCGCAGGAAGTGCAATGCGATCGCGGGGGAGGAAAGGCCGGAGCTACAAGTTGAAGGCTTATGCGATCGCGGGGTTGGGATGTTGATCGCACAGTGTGCGTTTGGAGGCAGTGAGGCGTTTGTCCTGTGCGAACGCCAGAGTTGGCACGCGAACGCACAGGAGGAAATAGGGAGGCAACATAGAAGGCCTATGCGATCTCGAAACATTTTATGCGATCGCATATGAGGGTCGCCTAGGCAGTGTTATGTTTTAAACGGGAAATTTCCATTTCTTCTCCTATTTTCATTTGGTATGGGCGATTGTGGGGAGCTTCAAGGGGAGATTTTCTTCAATGATCACAAGGTAAGTGGTTCCAACTCATTTCAAGTTAAATACATGGTTTAGGTTCAGATTTAAGTGTAACAAATTGTGAAAATTATGGAATTTGGAAGAAAACCTAGAAATGGTAGTTTCGAATTTTGACCACGAATTTGAGCATGAAAATTTGAGTAAATTGTATATTTGAGCTAGTATGACTATGGGTAGAGTATATCTTCGAGAAATTTCGGAATCCGGGCACGTGGGCCCGATGGCATTTTGGTCAATTCTTCGAGCGGAGTTGAGAATTTATATAATTTGAATTGTTACAAGTATTAGAGTATATTTTCATTGGTTTGCCCGTTATTTGGCTAGTTTTGGGGCGTTATGCATCAATTGGAGTCATCGGAAGGACTTGGAAGCCGGTTACAGAATTTCGGAGCGAGGTAAGTCTCCTTTCTAACTTTGTGAGGGGGATTTGTCCCCATAGGTGAACTAATTAAATATGTGCTACTATTTGTGGGGGCTACGTACGCACGAGGTGACGGGAGTCCGTGCGTAGCTACTAATATGTTTATATCCGGGTAGCCTAGGACCCACTAGCCTGCTTTACTTGCTGTACCTTGTAACTTGTTGATAAAACGAGGATGTCTAATATCATTGAAGTAGAAAATGAATATCTAGGTAGGTTAAACTTCATTATCCTAATCATCTAAAAAGAGAATTTATCCTTTCCTTGGTTAAATATTTCCTGATGTATTACTGGAATGTGTGTATCTATATGGGTACCCGAGTCGCAGGTATGATTCGCGAGCTGGATAACTCCATTATTTCTATGTGACCGCTTCGCAATATATATATATATATTCCGTGAGCGGGGTGATTCTTTCCACTACTCTCATAGAAGTGGGCCGTACGCCACAGCGGAATAGATACATCTATGGTTCGAGCCCATCGACCCTTCGGCGGTGCACATTTTATTATTGTTGGTTCGGGCCGTTCGACACTAGGCATTTCCTACGCATGATATATACATATTATATACCATCTGTTACTTGAATTGTTGAATTTTCTTAAGGACGTAAATGGCTAAATGAAATGACGAAAATCGGAGAATTTGTAAATTTAGGGAAACCGTTGATCCTTGCTGTCATATTTGTTATTCGATGTTAATTACCATGTTGATATCCTTCATCTATTATATTGTATTGACCTCTTGCAAGTGTCAAATCGACCTCTCGTCACTACCTCTCTGAGGTTAGGCGGGATTCTTACTGAGTACACGTTATTTTCGTACTCATGCTACACTTGTTGTACATTTTTATTGCACATGTACATTCATAGCTAGTGCCCCTACTGGACTCGGCGATGTGGCTGACTTAGATACCTAGACGAGCTGCACCTTCCGGAGACGGCCCACAGGCGACAGAGTCTCCTTCATATTGTATTTACTTTCATTTTAAATTCCTTGTCCAATTGTATCTCGAACAAACTTCGTAGTATTTTTATAAATTCTTAGAATTTGCTCATGTACTTGTGACACCGGGTTCTGGGATTTATTACGGGATTTATTCACTATTTAAATTTGCTAAAGACATTATTGCTTACTTAGTAGGAATTCGATAATTATTATTTAAGCAAATGAAAAGGGAATGATTTCAAAATATTATAATAAAGACTTCACTAATTATTAAATGTTGGCTTGCCTGACCATGGGGTATGGCGCCATCACGACCTTTATGGATTTTGGGTCGTGACAGTTGAGTGGGGTGAGGTAAGGTTTCTACATACATGGGGTTGTTTTGGTAGATACCGGCGGTTTGAGTGTAGTGGTGATCACTGGTTTAATTATGCGGATCGGGAGTAGGTTGTGGTGTATTTTGAGGAGTATGGTAGGTAGTGGTTTGCGGGTACTAAGTTGGAAAATGTTGGTGTAGAGGAAGAGTTGGGACTGGTAGAGGGTTAGGATTTTGGTGAGGTGTATGAGGATTTTGTGGATGTTGGTTTGGTGTGTTTTGAGGAGGTGCTGGGTTCTGGGCGTTTAGTTGGTTAATATTCGGGACGTTTAAGGTGAGGGAGAGGTTTTCCAAGTTACAGACCTGCTCGAGTTCCCCTTGCAATTCCAGTATTTTCTACTCCAGGCGTAAAACCAAATCGTTCTGTGGCGGAGTACTCCGGCCGTCTGAAGTTTCAACATTCTCCACATGCGCCGTGTTATCCTTTCTGATACCACTCATATCATCCATCTTAGCTTTTCCCTTACTTTTAGGATCACTTGGAGGAGGAGGAGCGAGAGGGCCTCTAGATCTGGTATGATACACTGATGATGCCACTATGCACGAACAAACCTTAGGGGTAAACAAGTCAGTATGGGATTTTGGAAGGATATTTGCAGTATTTAAACATATATTGCGGAATTATAAATTCGTGTCCTAATTTGGGAACCTCGTTGTGCCCGAGGTAGGCCTAGCGACACGTAGATTTGGAGAAATTTAATGCCGATAATTGGTTCATTTCATTAATGTAATAAATAAGTCAAACCTATAAAACGACAATATATAGAGCATTTTCCTTATTACAATCAAATTCTAAAACGACTATAGAAAAGCAAGTAAACAATAATTCTAATCTACTTGGTCCCGGAAGGACCCTCTCCAAGCTTGTCCTTCTTGGTCTCATCAGTCAGATTTCCCAGGTCACGCATGTCCATCAGCAGATATGTCATTTCTAGGTGTCCTCCTTTGTTGCCCTCTACATTCTCACAATCCACGATCCTTTTCCTCATCTCCCCTTACAGTTCCATCAGACCTTGCTCTAAATATTCCAACCTTTCCGTTGACTTTGTAGAAATATCCCTACACTCATTGATTGATTCCATGTCTACCTTGTGCTGTTCCAAATGCCTGGCCACGGACTAAAGGATTCTTTAGCGCAACCTCTTGTATTTCACATGTGCTTCGGCAACTTCATCTATAATCCTGTTTCCTCGATCGACCCCTGGCTTGACTACTCTTGCTATGTCATCATTCAACCATGATAAGTAAAAGTACGCATGACCGTCGTGGTACCGATCTGGCTCAATGATATCCTTTTCCACGATAATCTTCAAATGCCACATGTGTTGGGCCTCCCACTTGTATGGAATGGCATCATCTTCAAAATCTCCTTTGTAATGACTCATCTTGGAGACTCGCGGTATGACTTGTTTTCTCCTAGCATGTATCATGAATATGATAGGAACATAAGGATAAATGCCCCTCGACCCAATCAACACCAAATGAGGAACATCCCTGAACTTAATGATGAATTCGCTAGTAGGGAACCACTCAAACATCTAATGGACCTTGTCCTCAGTAGAATTGCTGAAAAGTGTACCCAATCTATAGCATTTTCCGATTCTGCAAACCTGTCTGGGATGAAAGTCATTCTTTTCGGATAATGGAAGGTTATGCGGTCATTCCATGGTCTTCGTGGAAATTCCTGGAGGTATTGTCCTCTTTGAAAATGCTCCAACAACCATATCTGCAGTAACAAGTTGCAACCCTCAAAATGTCTGAACCCTTTCTTGTAGCGATCCAAGGCTCGGTATATCTCTGCCACAATTATTGGGACAATCTTTTATACCCCATTTTTTCCTAAAATTATTTTTTAAATGTATACAAATATTCAAAATCATGCATCAATATCAATTGAAAATTTTTTCATATTTTTTACAATTCAAATTAATTTTCCCTAGCATTTTATTTATTTAAATAATTATAAAACTGCATCACAAATGATTTTAAAATATTTATTAATTTAATATTACTATTTATGGTCCTATTAAGTTCAAATTAATTCATAAATAGCCAAATTCGCATCTTTGGCTATAATTGCAATAACTTTGTAATGGTAGCCCATACATACGATATTTTGCATTATCATACAAGAAAATATCCCATTGTTTTTTAAAATACTAAATAACTATTTTTAAAACATTTCTATGCATGAAAATTATTTTTATAATTAGTAATTATTTTATAAATTATTTTTAATAAATTGTTTAGGGTATTTAATAAACTGCCTCTTTTTATTTCAATTTTAGCCTAAAATTAATCAACCCAATACACCTTATAAAACCATCCCAAAAGACCCTAAACCCAATACCCATCTCCTTTAGCCAATCCTGGTCGTTGATCACTTTTGATCAACGGTCAGGATATTTCCTACCTTAATTAAACCAAAAGATCCCCCCTAACCCTAACCATTTTCACCCCTTCCCCCGCTGTCACTCATTTCTTCTTCTCTCAAACGCTCACTAGTAGAAACCCTAATTCCCCACGCCGTCACTAGCTTACTGTCGTTCTATGGTGGTTCTTCACAACCTCATGCCTCTAATGGCCTCCTATGTGCTATAGTATCTTCGTCTCCTAGATCCTTGAGGAGATTTTCAAGGGACCTAGGCAGGTCTACTTTTCACCTTTGGGTTTTCTTGCCTGTTTCAGGCCATTTGGCTCGACCATTGAGTAAGAACCTTCTTATTTTCGTCTCAAATCCACGGTTTCCTAAGTCTATGTTCTCATCTCTGTTTAACTTCTAAAATCCCTAATTTTTGTTCTCTGATCTTCTCCGATCTGTATAGATCTGAGATGAACCGAACCTATCTTACATGTTTCCTTGAAAAAAACCTGGTTTTTCGACTGATTTTTCGTTTTTCCAAAAATTAGGGTTCACTGAAAGTCATCTTCTCAAAGGTTTTTTGATTTTTGAATGTTCAATCGTCTGTTCTTATGTGCTTTTGACCAATTTATGCTAAATTTTCCTAAGCCCTAGTCGATTTATGCTAAAGCCTTATTTTCTAAATGTTCTACTTCGATTCTGAGTTTTCCATGTTGTTTGTTGCATTGTTTCATTTTGTGTTTCGACTTATGTACTTTCCTTAGTCAGATTCATTGCCTTGTGATTTTTTTCCCTAGTTCTTCCCTATTAGGGTTTCTGAATTATTTTCCATCTAATTGCTCTATGTTTACGAAATTCTGCCTAGCATATCTTTTATTTGTGGAAATTAGTATTTCTCCAGATATCAGTATCACTTTGAATTTTGCCTGACTGATTCTTGATTATTTCCCTTGTTTACGACTTTAATTATTCTTCTTACCTTATTCAGTTACATGTGATATTTACTGATTCTTCATGATTATTTCCTTAATTAGACTCCTGCTTATTTACCTATTTACTTACGTCTGATTTGATTTTCTTTCCTTTAATATCTCTTGTCCTTTACCGTTGAGTAATTACCCTTAATTAAAGGAAATCTATGTTCATTTTGTGTGTAATTGATTTTGTGATATCCTTAATTGTTGAGGTGATAATTTCCTTTACCTTATTTTGTTCTTCTCCTAAACTACTATATAAACTCTCCTCTATTTCACTTCTAAACACGAACATTAATTCACAAACACACTTGAACTCAAACTCTCTCTTTTTTTTCTCTGCTAATTGTGATAATCACTGATCTAGCCGGTTGTAAGCCAAGGCTAGATATTGCACAACACCTGCTTTATATTCTGTGTTCTCTTTCCCTAACTGGTATATCTCTAATTAAATTTTGAAACCTAAACCCTATGTGTATCATTACTGCACTATTCTTGCCATGAATCCAACATGTTTCCCTGTTTACTTCTCTGCTAAGCATGTTTAAAGTTTTCTCTTGCTCAATGTATAATTAGCATGTCTAACTCTGTTTGTTCAATCTGTAATTAGCATGTAGGAAATATAGTTGTCTATTTGATTGTTTGTCCAGCATGTCTATTCACCCCTACCTATTCTTCTTCACTGATGAGATCATATTAAGTTACCTAGTTTCTTAAGGCATTAAATTGATTAAAGTTGTGTGTTTGATCCTGTTAGTGTCCATTTGCTTCTAACATGCCTTTAATGTAATATGTGCTCTATGTCTCAATTGCCTACCATCATGACTAACCTATCAATTCTATAGAACTCTTAAGTGTTGTCTAAATTTTGTTGTTTATATGCTTCCATGAACCCTGTCATGTGAGCCCTTAATGTGAATTATATGTATCCCTAACCCCCTTCACCCTTGTGTGAAATCTGTTTGTTGATTGTTTCTGAATCTGGTTGTTCTATGACCAAATGGTTTGTTTGCTGATTCCAAAAGCTTTTTATACTCTTCTCAAACTGTTTTTACTACTAAACTAGTTTCTATTTCAGAAAACCATTTCAAACCTTAGGGTCATCTCTATACAGTTTTTATCAAAAATCTTTTAAAACTATGTCAAACACTCTCACTTTACTCTTAAGTCAATAGGTTTTGCCCCTCTAGTGTGTGTACTACCTTGGGATCCTCTTGAGACTCCTTTGAACTATGGCACACTGGGGATGGTCATTCCACACTGCACATAATTAGTCCCTATTGTGAAAAGTCTGGGTGTGAGCACTGCCCGGGATCCTCGAGTTCCTTAAGGAACTCTGACACACCTGGACACAAATTGGCTATGAGGTTTCTGGGCATTTGAGACTACTGAAGGCCTGGTCCTCCCACGTTTACTTTGGGCCTGCTTCAAGCTCCCTATATCTTAGTTTATATTTCACTTATATAATTTATGCAATCCTGGTCTGTAATAATCATTTGTAAACAGATATTGGGGTAACTAGTAAAAAGGGAGCGTAGTTATATAATCCTGTGGGTAAAGCTAGGTAGAGATCATCTTATGTGCATCTACTTTTGACTGTGTTGTGAGGCCCGAAAGCCTCCATTAATCTCACCTTGATGTGCGTGCACAGCCCGGGCGCGTAGCCGGGAAGCCTTTATGTGAAAACTTGATTAAGAGTTAAATTTATGATAATTAATTGAATAAAGTTGACTTTGGTCAACATTTTTGATAAACGGACCCGAATCTGTGATCCGACGGTCCGGGAAAGTCCGTAGGAAAATATGGGACTTGGGCGTATGCCCGGAATCGAATTCCGAGGACCCAAGTCCGAGAAATGAATTTTTAAAGAAAATTATTTTATGAAAATATTAAAGGCTTATGAAAATTAACCTTGATGTGAAACCTGTGTTGCCGGGCCCGTATTATGATTTCGGAGCCCGGAACAGGTTCAATATGTGTTATATAAGTTATCTACAGAATTTGATAAGAAACGGACTTGATTTGATTGGTTTCGGATCAAAATGAAGAAAATTGAAGTTAATGAAGTTTTGAGGTTTTTAAAGAATTTGAAATTTGGCTTGAAAGGTGAGTTTATGTTCTCGAGGTCTGAATGAAATTCCGAGTACGGGAATAGTTCCGTTGTGTTATTTATAACTTGTCTGCAAAATTTGAAGTCATTCCGAGTAGTTTAGGCCGGTTCGGCGTGTTGAAGTGAATTCTAGAATTTCAAGCACTTAAGTTTTGATTCAATTTGGTTTTGGGGTTTGATTTCGAGTTCCGTTGTTGTTTTTCATGTTCCGTAAGTTCGAGCGAGTCCGTATCATGAATACAGACTTGCCGGTGCTTTTGGACGGGGGCTCGGGGGTGTTTTAGACCCCCGGGAGCTAAGTTGGAAAACCAGAAAAATCTACTCTCTGGTTTCCTTCTCTGCGATCGCAGAAGGTGGGTTGCGATCGCGGAGAAGGATTTTTGCTGGGCTGTTGATTGTTCTCTGTGATCGCAACTTCCCCTTTGTGATCGCAGAGGTCTGGGTTCCACACCTTCGCGATCGCAACCCGTTTCTTGCGATCGCAGTGAGCCGCGTCTGGGCCGGGTGAGTTTGTTCTTCGCGATCGCATGACCTCTGTCGCGATCGCAGGCCCCTTGTCGCGATCGTAGTGAAGGAATCACTGGTACGGGACTTAGCCTTGTTCCTCCATTTTCATCTTCCTCTTCAAGCTTTTAGAGAGCTCTTCAAGGGACCTTCCACCACTACTATTGAGGTAAGTGAACTCCATAGTTTTACTAGTTTCAAACACTAATCCCTAGTTAAATTTACTACTAAATTATCTAAAATCATAGAATTAGGTAGTAATTATAGGGTTCTTGAGGATTTTGTAATTATCCATTTTAGGCCATGAAATCAAGTATAAATCACACCTTAATGATCCTTAGGCTATAGGTGAGTGATCCCTTCGAGAATTTTCGGAATTTTACCATGAGAGGCCGGTGTTGGAAATTGGGAATTCTTCAAGAATGGCAATTTTATTGAATAACTAAGATAAGTTATCCCATTGTACATGCATTGATGTTATTGTATATCTTTTGACTAGTTGCGAGTCCTCGGGTATAGAATTCGGAGTTTCGGGCGCAATTGTGGTCCGAGGGGTAGATTCGACACGAGGTGAGTCTCCTTTCTAACCTTGTAAGAGGGAATTGTCCCCAAAGGTGATGTATATTCTATGTGTAACTTATTTGGGGACTACGTACGCGCCAAGTGACGAGAGTCCATACGTAGCGGCTATTATTGTTATGTCCGGGTAGTTAGGCCCACATCATGCCTTGTATGTTTATCCTCTAATGCCTTAAATATGTTTTTCTTGTAATGCCTGATATGTTTTTCTTTGTAATGCTTCATATGATTTATTGTAAGGCCATATGTACTACGAAATTATGTTTTGCATCGCGTTATTCTTCTGAGGCGTTATTGAAAAGAAATTGTGAAATATATGGGAGCGGGCCGTACGTCACGGCAGAATTGAAAAGAAATTGTGAAATATATGGGAGCGGGCCGTACGTCACGGCAGAATTGAAAAGAAATTGTGAAATATATGGGAGCGGGCCGTACGCCACGGCGGAATTGAAAAGAAATTGTGTAATATATGGGAGTGGGTCGTACGCCACAGCGGAATTGAAAAGAAATTGTAAAATATATGGGATCGGGCTGTACGCCACGTCGATTGTAGAAAGTACCTTATAGGAGCGGGCCGTACGCCACGGCGAATCTAAGAATTTGTGATTATTGTTTCATTCGGTGGTCTAACTCTTGAAAGTGCTTTATTGTTTAACTTCCGTAGCTATTTGGATTCTTCTGTTTTTAGTATATGTACTTGTTGCTTATTTCCCTGACATGCCTACTGTATTTCATCATATTTTATCATATGTTATTACTGCTGGACCTTAGTGAGTATCGAGTCGACCTCTCGTCACTACTTCTTCGAGTTTAGGCGGGATACTCACTGGGTACATATTTATTTAATATGTACTCATGCTGCACTTTCTTTTCTTTTTTGTACTTGACTGTACAGGTCCGGAGGCTGGCACGTCTGACTATCAGGCTGGTGTTGGATATTGATAGCGTGGTCATACTTCACGGTGAGCTGCTTTCCCGGCGACTTTCTAGCAGCACCCTGTAGCTCTTTTGTTGTATTCCTTTGTCCATTCCATTCAGATGGAGACTCTGTATATATTGTAGTCATTGTATATTCAGTAGTTGCCCATGACACT
>MDKH01129151.1:0-14163 GCA_005239495.1 Nicotiana undulata
ATTGTTGTTGCAAGTGTGTTAAAAGTGTTGGCTATTCTCTTGATTCTATCATAGTACATAAAGGTTGGTTTTATTGTGAAATCATATTGGTTGAGGCTTACGAGCTATACTGTTTTCTGTTTGAAATTTGTTGAAATAAAAGTATTCTGAAAGGCTTGGCCTGAACTGTGAAAGTTTTTTATGATAAACAAAATTTGTGTGATAAGGGGGATGTGATAAGGGTGGATAATTGATTGCGATATTGTGAATAGGTGGGATCGGGTTGCACGCCGCAGCAAGACAATGATAAGGGAGAATATGCATGTTTTACTGTTTATAAAATGAAGGCTGGAACACTCATTAATTTATTGTCATTATTTCATATTCTGCTTTTACTGTTATTTAAAGTGAAACTTGTTCTGTTTACAATTGTTGAGACATAAATATTGTGAAAGGCTTTGACTTGAAAGGCGGTGATAAGGGGATTGTGATAAGCGGGATGTGATAAGGGGCTGTGATAAGGGTGGATAATTGATTGTGATACGGCTGAATAAATTGATCGTGATATGGGTACTATTTTATATTACTATTTTTTATATTTTGGCACTACTTTTATTTAAAGTTAAACTTTGGAAACTTAGAAATTATTTGAGAGTTTGTTATAGCTGAGGCCTGGAAAACGCGGCTAAGTTATTTCATTGTTGTTGCAGTACTTAATTATTTGTTTAGATTTCATTCTTGCTTTATATTTATTGTCCCAATCATATTTTTCATGTTCGTGTAGAATTGTTTTATTGTGTTATAGTATATATTATTGTCACATGTTATATGTTGTTAATGCCCCATCGTAGCCTCGTCACTACTTCGTCGAGGTTAGGCTCGGCAGTTACTCAGTACATGGGATCGATTGTACTGATACTACACTCTGCACTATTTTGTGCAGATCCAGGTATCGACCAGTAGTAGAGATATTTAGAGCGGCTATTCATTTATTCGGAGACACGATGTATATCTGTCGGCGTTTGCAGATCCTGAGAGTCTTCTCCTATTTCCATAAACGTTGTTTTATTTTATTAAGAACAATTACATTATTTCTTTCAGCCTAGTATTTGTAGTATTCTTTAGTAGTTCGTGAATTGTGACACCAAACCCTGGGTAGTCTTAGAGTTATTTATATAATTAGTTTGTGGTTCTTTTTTATTCAACTGTTTATTATTTTATCTTTGGAAATCATTTAAATTAAGTTTACTTTTGATTTATTTATTGATGTTTAAGAAGATAATCAAAGGAAGTTAGCTACTCGAATTCTAACATTGGTTTGCCTAGCAACTGTGGTGTTAGGCGCTATCACGATTCCTAAGGTTGGGAATTTGGGTCGTGACATAGCTGGAGAAATGTCTGCATTTTGCTGCTTTGTCATTATGAAGATATTGATTCTGAGGTGTGCACGTATTTGCGAATATTCCTGGTTCCTGCACCCAAAGGAAAATCGTGAGTTCTGCGGGGAAGGTTGGTTCGTGCCTTGGCCTGCTTGCTTTGCCTTGCGCTGTATCGAAATCCTGCTTGAGTTACCATGGGTAGCATCTGGCTGTTTCATAATGTAAAGTTTTCGAAAAATATGCGTGCATATAATGAATGTACTTATTTAAAATATAATAGTATGCAATACCAAGTAAATTAGATAAACCAATGCTTGACACTTTTGGCGATATTGCGACTTCCTTGCATTAGAATTTTGAGGGGCCTCCTCAAGATTCTTCCCTAGTTTAATAGGCGATTCCTTGACCGTTCTACATATGACGAAGTTGGTTGGACTTGCTCCGGAATGTTGAGGGTCCTCCTCAAAATTCTGCCCAGTTTCTGATTGTGGGGAAAGTGAAAATCTTATTGAATTGTGACCGAACCCACAAGGTTGCCTACGTATCCCCTCTTAAATGGGAAGCAAGTCAAGAGTAGTTCAATTACATCAAATGAAGAAATGCAAACATTCTAAACATAGTATCTTTTGACTGCATCTGAGTTGATAAGCTTTGGCTAAATTTCTCCGTCCATTTCTGCGAGTATGAGCGCTCCTCCTGTTAGTACTCTGTGAACCATGTAGGGCCCTTGCCAATTGGGTGAAAATTTCCCTTTGGCCTCATCTTGATGCGGGAAGATCCGCTTCAACACCAGCTGCCCCAGTGTGAACTATCTAGGTTTGACCCTTTTGTTGAAAGCTCTGGACATTCTGTTCTAATAAAGTTGACCATGGCATACTGCATTCATTATTTTCTCGTAAATAAGAGATAATTATTCATAGCGGCTTCTTATCCATTCTGCATCACTGAGTTCAGCTTCTTGTATAATTCTTAAAGAAGGAATTTCAACCTCGGCATGAATGACAACTTCGGTACCGTAGTCCAGCAAATAGGGATTTTCCCCGGTTGATGTGCGGACTTTGGTATGATACCCCAATAAGACACATGGTAATTTCTCGTGCCATTGCTTGTGATTTTCTTTCTTAATATTTTCTTGATATTCTTGTTGACGACCTCCACGGTTCCATTCATTTGAGGTTGGTAAGCTGTGGAATTCGTATGCTTGATTTTGAAGGTTTCGCACATAGCCTTCATTAAGTCACTATTGAGATTGGCGGCGTTGTCGGTGATGATGGATTCTGATACCTCGAATCGGCGAACAATACGATCTTTGAAAAAATCTGCGACGACTTTCTTGGTTACAACTTTGTAAGATGCAACTTCAACCCATTTTGTGAAATAGTATATGGCCACTAAAATGAACCTATGCCCATTTTATGCGGCGTGCTCGATCGTACCAATGACATCCATTCCCCAAGAGGCAAAAGGCCAAGGTGAACTTGTTGCATTGAGTTTATTTGGTGGCACCCGTATCATATATGTGTGTATTTGGCACTTATGACATTTCTAGCCATACCTGATGCAATCCGTTTCCATAGTCATCCAAAAATATCCTACTCTCAGTATCTTTTCGAAACCATTCCAGCGTGTGGTTCGCAAGTTCCAGCGTGTATCTTTTCGAGCAGTTTGGAAGCTTCTTTGGTGTCGACGCACCGTAATAACCCTAGGTCTGGAGTCCTTCTGTACATAATTCCTCCACTTTGGAAGAAATGGTTGGATAATCTTCGGAGTGTGTGTTTCTGAGTATAATTTGCGTGCTCCGGGCATTCTCTTTTTGCACAGTATTCCATGATATCATGGAACCACGGATTCCCATATGTTTCTTCTTCAACGTGAGAGCAGTAAGCTGGCTGATTATGAATCCTTACCAGAATTGGGTCGACGAAATCTGGTTGTTGTATCATAGAAGACAAGGTGGCTAGTGTGTCTGCGAACTCACTCTGGATTCTCGGGACATGTATGAACTCTATCTTCATGAACCTCTTCATCATCTCTAGCACATGATACATATATGGCAATATCTTGGTATTCTTTATAGCCCACTATCCCAGAACTTGATGTACCAGAAGGTATGAATCACCAATTACCAGCAATTCCTGGATATTCATGTCAATGGCTAAATTTAGCCCCAAGATGCAAGCCTTATATTCTTCCATATTATTGGTGCACGAAAATCAAAGTTTCACGAATACCGGATAATGTTTCCCTATCTCTGACACCAAAACAGCTCTGATACCCACTCCTTTGAAATTTGCGGCTGCATCGAAAAACATTCTCCAACCGCCGTAGGCTTCGGCGATATCTTCTCCTACAAATAATACGTTTTCATCATGATAATACGTTTTTAGTGGTTCGTATTCTCCTCCTACAGGATTTTCTACAAAATGAACTGCTAATGCTTGTCCCTTAACCACCTTCTGAGTCACATAGACGATGTCAAATTCACTCAACAATATATGCCATTTTTCCAGTTCCCTTTAGGCATGAGTTTCTGGAAGATGTACTTCAAAGGATCCATCATTGATATGAGATATGTGGTGTAGGCACAAAAGTAGTGCCTCAATTTTTGAGCTATCCATGCTAGAGCAGAACAGGTGCATTCCAGCAAAGAATATTGTGCTTCGTAGGGTGTGATCTTCTTACTCAAATAGTATAAGGCATGTTCTTTCCTTCCCATCTCATCGTGTTTTCCCAAGACACAACCAAAAGCTCCATCTAGTACGGACATGTAGAGTAGCAGTGGTTTACCAGGTTCCGGCGAGACTAGGACTGGTGGTGAGGACAAATATTCCTTGATTTTGTCAAAAGCTTTGTAGCAGTCTTCAGTCCAACTTGTTGCGGCATCTTTCTTTAACATTTTGAAAATCGGCTCACAAATCACGGTCGATTGTGCTATGAAGCGGCTGATGTAATTGAGACGCACCAAGAAACTCATCACGTCTTTCTTGTTCTTTGGAGATGGAAAATCCTGAGTAGCATTGACCTTTGACGGGTCTAGCTCAATTCCTCGGCGGCTGACGATGAATCCTAACAATTTTCTAGCGAGGAACCCGAAGGCATATTTTGCGTGATTCAGTTTTAAATTGTACCTCCGAAGCCGATCAAAGAGTTTTCTTAAGTTTGCTATGTGATTTGTACCCTTCTTGGATTTGATAATGATGTCATCCACGTATACCTCTATCTCCTTGTGTATCATGTCATGGAAAATAGTTGTCATGGCTCTTATATAAGTGGCCCCAATATTCTTCAGACCAAATGACATCATTTTATAGCAATACACCCCCATGGTGTAATGCAAATTTGTCTTCTCGGCATCTTCTTCATCCATACAGATATGATGATATCTTGCGAAGCAGTCCATGAAAGACTGGAGTTCATGCTTGGCACAATTGTTAATCAATATGTGTATATTGGGTAACGGGAAATCATCTTTGGGACTTGCTTTGTTTAAGTCCCGATAATCGACACATACTATGACTTTCCCATCCTTCTTCGAAACTGGTACGATATTAGCCAACTAGGTTGGATATTCAACCACTCTGAGAACCTTAGCTTTGATCTTCTTGGTGACTTCTTTGATTTTCAAACTCATATCTAGCTTGAACTTCCTGAGCTTCTAATTTACTGGTGGACACATTGGGTTGGTAGGTAGTTTATGAGCCACTATGGATGTGCTCATACCAGTCATATAATCATAAGACCATGCAAAAATGTCTTCATACTTGTCACGCCCCAAAATCGAGGAACGAGACCGGCGCCTAACCGGATGAACCCAGTCAAGCGGACCTAGATTGCCTTTTCTACCCCACGCATTACCCCGTGTTCATAATATACATTGTTCCATACGAAATAGCCAATTTAGATTCAAAGTACGGTTTACAACATAAATTCATTTTCCTCTTTTAACTTTCAACAATTGATAATCCAAAACACACAAGTTATATGCAACATTTCTGATATGATCCACAATTACGAGTAAGTACAACTACCGCCCAAAATATACGTATATATACAACCCACAGAGTGTCTACAGAGCCTATAAGAGTACTAGGAGTTTTACATAAACTTCTGGCAATAAGGCCCCGACTATACCTTTTAAAACATAAGCAAAATAGAATGATATAGTACACACACGGCCCCGAGAGGAAATGGGGCTCACCAGTACTGCTGAAAAGATGAAGAGGATGCACCACTCACGGCGGGCTGAGCTACCTGCTATGGAACCACCTACATCCGTATAAAATATGTAGTGCCCCTGGCAAAAGGGACGTTAGTACCGTTGAATAGTACTAGTATGTATGAACAAACGTTACTCTAAGTAAAATCAAACAATACATAGATAGGAGACAATTAAAGGAATCAACAAATAGTGCACAGATACAAAAACAAACACTATTGAGAGTTTCACAGATTCTTATTTCAACACAATCATATTCCACCCTTATTCCTTCTCAATAATCCACCCTTATTACTTCCTGTTGCGGCATGCAACCCGATCCCACCGGACAGTCACATTTCAGCCTTATTACATTCTATTGCGGGACGCAACCCGATCCCATCGTACAATCACATTCCACCCTTATTACTTCTCACATATCACCCTTATTCCTCCTGTTGCGGCGCGCAACCCGATCCCACCGTACAATCACATTTCATAGCAACAATAACACCCCAAAATTAAATCACAATGATTCATATCATCAAGAGTACAATTTCATAACCACCAAACAATCATGTGTTCACAATAGTCTTTATCAACCATTAATTCAATCACAAAGATTTTCATCAACAATAACATAGATTCATTACATCCAACAATCCGTATGAAATCAAGCCACAATAAACCTTTCCAAACAATGAGTCATGTACAATACTACCATGGTCATTTAGTTCAATTAAATCAATTCATAACTCATTTTCATCACTTGTTTCACAGCCCTTAGCACTTAGATACATTCACACATTTGGGTTCGTTACCATTCTTTCATACCAACATATTCAAGCATTTAACGACCTTGCACATGATAGACTAATCACAAAGAAACCACCTTTCACAATTTCACTTAACATGGTAATCGACTAAGAAAATCAGAAAATGAAATCCTACACCTCAACATAGTTGGACAATCAATTCACATATACTCAGCAAGAAACTCATACCGAATGCGCGGACACCAACAAGGTGACTCTACGAAGATTAAAGTTAGCCATACATACCTCAAGTCAAAATTCCCCTTTAATACCTATCACAATTCACCGAACCGTCTAGCACCGTCAATCTAGTCCACAATGTGACATATTTAACTTAGAATTAGGAACCTTGAATTCATTTGAGAATTTTACCAAATACCATGTGGTCCCTTAGCTTAACTAAACCCTTTTTAGTGAAAGATTACTCTAACTAGCATCCTCTTACTAGGCCATGTACGATTATTCACATACATGCAAGTCTTATCTTTTATTTTCAAGAACCAACCTATGTGTGTTTCATTCTAACTAAAATCTGAGAATTAAAAGGAAATGGGGTGGGGACTTACCTTTTAGAGTGAAGAAGATGAAGATTACTCGATAATTTCCGGGCCTGAGTGATGTTTGAAGAATCAATTTGGTGAAGATGAGGACTTCTTTCTCTAGAACCCACTCTCATTTCTCTCTATTTTGTTCATATGCATGTTAAAAATGAAGGGAAGGTGTGTTTTATTAAACTGGGGGTCGGGTGCAAAATTAGAAATTAAAAAGCCCCGAAGCAGGAAATGTGGTCAGGATTGGCTGCTATGCGGTCCGCATTCCTGTCGCATAAATGGCCCTCAAATGGGCCAAAAATAAAATCGGACTGCCCAGGTATGCGACCACTATGCGGTCCACATACCTGTTATGTGATCGCATAGTGTGTCGCATAACCTCCTCCGCAAAAATGGAGATGCAAGAATGCGACAGCTATGCGGTCCGCATTTCAAAGATGCGATCGCATCTTGGGCCGCATAGATGTCCTCAAATTGGACAGAATGTTGTCCAGGTATGCGACCACTATGCGGTCCACATACCTGTTATGTGATCGCATAGTGTGTCGCATAACCTCCTCCGCAAAAATGGAGATGCAAGAATGCGACAGCTATGCGGTCCGCATTTCAAAGATGCGATCGCATCTTGGGCCGCATAGATGTCCTCAAATTGGACAGAATGTTGTCCAGGTATGCGACCACTATGCGGTTCGCATACCTGTTATGTGATCGCATAGTGCTTCGCATAACAACGCAATTTTGGAAAATTTTATCTTTAAGTCCCGAGGTACTTTTTACTCAAAAAGGTCCGTTTTTAAGAATTTCTACAGTTATAACAACACAAGGACCTATTCGGGCATTATTTTAGACATGAAATTTTACAGGTCTTTACATCCTCCCCCACTTAAAATTATTCGTCCCCGAATGAGGATCGGGGAAATCATTTTGGACAACACAATATGCTAACCCCCAATTTTCACTAACTCCGATATTTTTCTGAAAATTTCGCCAGAGTTTCCTTTGTAATTAGGCCTATCTGCCTATCATAGAGCCCCCAAAACACATTGTTAACCAGATTTCATACATTTTCAATTACTCCAACAACTTGCACATAATTCAGTTATCCCATCAAATCGTATGCAATTCAATTACTTTAATATGCTTATACATAATTCGGTTAACACCACAACTTACATATCATTTAACTATCACATGAATTGCACATAATTTAGCTTACTTCAAGGAGTTTCACATTATCCAAATAATCACAATATGCACAATTATGGCACAACTTGAGAAGTCACAATAGTAGGGCAATTAAGAGAGTGAAGTGTTATTGCATAAAATTAAACACAAAGGTGTATTTGCTTAGAGATGGCAGTTCTCACGATCACTACTAGACTTATTCAAAAAAATGAGGATATTTTTCTTTCATTTCACTTTCCGCTTCCCACGTGGCTTCCTCGACTTGCTGACTTCGCCATAACACTTTAACAGAAGCAATTTCTTTGTTTCTCAACCTATGGACTTGCCTGTCAAGTTTGGGGCAAGCCATATTCGGGGCCTTGTGCCGACCTGCTTAGACCCTCAGGGGCAGTTTTCCACTATTCTCACACTATTTTGATAGAAAATTTATGAACTCAATCATGTTTTATACATGTTGTTGTTATCACTGTTATCATATTGTTTTAGAATACTGAGAGGTACTTTGGGCTGAGTCCCATAAGCTGTGATGAGTTGCCCGAGTGGCTTGTGAGGATGACTGAGTGAGGCCAAGAGGCGAGTTGTGAGGATAGTTATGGATCGGGTAGAACGCCGCAGAAGATATTATGTGGATCGGGATGCACGCCGCAATAATATATATATTGGATCGGGCTGCACGCTCGCAGCGATATAGCGCTTGGGTTGAAGGAGCCCCTCCAGGAGTCTGTACACCCCGAGTGAGCGCAGTCGACTATTATTTGGATCGGGCTGCACGCCGCAGCGTATTTTATGTGAATCAGGTTGCACGCCGCAACGATTATGTGTATTCATGGTACCTGTTGAGTGAGAGTATTGAGTGTGAGCTTTGACTTGTGTTAGTGGAGTCACGAGTGACTGAGAGACCTTATTTAGAGTGATACTGTGCACGAGAGGCTATTAATTGTGAGATCACTATTTTCCACTCATCTTTACACTGAGTCTCTTTAAAAATCATTGGGTTAGTGTTTTATGCAAGTTTAAATGGGAAAACTAGAGTTTGCGAAGTATTTGGCAAAAGTAGACTTTTGACTTGCTCTATTTACTTTCACTGGCACATATTTTTATGAAATTATCACTTTTCAATGCTCGTCACTACACTTAAGTATTTAGTTACGGTTGTTACTTACTGAGTTAGCGTACTTACGTTACTCCCTGCACCTTGTGTGCAGATCCAGGTACCGGTTCAGCGCGCTAGTTGACTTCGTGCTTGCCTTGGAGAATGATCGAGGATAGAGGTAGCTGCTTGGCGTCCACAGCTTGCCTTTTTCCTTTCCTAGTTCATAGATTTCCCGTATTTTCTGGATTTGTATTAGTAGAGGCATGTTATCAGACAGTGTATTTACTTCTCTAGATGCTCATGATAGTTGACTCCGGGATTAGACTTAGTCCTTTTTATTCTTATTACTGTTAAACGTGTTTGAAAAATGGGGATCTTAAATGGAATATTATAACTTATGATTTAAAAGGAAAGCTTTATCTGTTATTTTCGGTAGTTTGGCTAGCCTAGTTTCATGATAGGCGCCATCACGACCAGTATTGATTTTGGGGTCGTGACAATCTCCCTGACCTTGCGTTCTTTGACCACCAGGTCGGACTTCCCCGCATACACTTCCTCCGATGTCTGCACATAAATCCATGTTTAGAGCAACGTGTGAACCAACATCGACTGGATCTGTAACTGGCGCTACCCCGGGATTAAGTAGTGGTACACCGGCCCCCGAAGCAACTGCATTATCATTTTCTCCATGAAACCCTAGACCATTACTGTCGTGCACGGGTGTGTTCTGCGAGTTTGACATGTTTTAGCATGAAAACAAAGAATATTTACAAGAACAAGTGTGAAAATAATGTGTGTTAAAAAAAATCAACACTGAAGTAATCACTATTATCTTCGGCCCCACGGTGGGCGCCAAACTGTTTACCGTAAAATATGAGTAACAATTAAACTTATAATGAGGTCTTAAAGATATGCGATTTAGTCCAATACTGATTGATAAACAAGAAGATAAGTACGTGAGTTAAGTAAGCGAGTTAAATCAAACTAGTGTATGAGTCGGCCTCTACCTCGAGCCAAGATAACCTCAAGATAGACTTCGACGAACAATAAAATAAAGTAAAGAGAATATAATAAAGCTAAATGACAATTCTGATGAGGGATGAGCGCAAAAGTAAGAGTGTATATTCTTTGCCAATGATTGATGATGTTTACAAATGAACATCCTCCTCTTTATATAATAGGGGGTCCTAAATAAGGTACATTTCTATTTCTAGAAAGGAATTAAGTTGGTACAGCTGTCTAACGGATTTGTAAGAATTCGTACAAATCCGTTGCGGGATTTATGCCTTGATCTTTGTGCTATTGTGGGATTCCCGCCCATTTTGGTACAAGCCCATAACGACATTATTTCGAGGTAGGCCATATTAGGCCTCCGATATTGTGTGCTTTGGTTCTCGAGGTCTGCACTTCTTCATTAGTCTTGAGCCTAATCTAGCTCGATTCATTTGAACTCGGTCTCGGGGTGACCTCTCGAACTTATAAAATCGGGCTTACCTTATTTCGACCGTATACAATTATATTACGATTATTTGTGATTTTAGATTTTTGTAGAATGAATAGGCCAGAATAAAATTCAAAAATAAGAAATGGGTCTAAATAGAACGGAGTAGGAATTAATGACTTTTCTTCGTCCTCCTCTTTCAGTTTCTTCTCCTTTGTTTTTCATTTTTGAGAAATGATTTGTTTATGTGTATTTTTGCCTTGATTGTCTGATAACGAACATATATTTCGTATTCTTTGAATTAATATAATATCACAAAAATACATGAAAATACTAAAAAAATTATATGTTGAGTGAACAATGATTAAATATCGCAAAAATGATATTTTCTCCTTTTTGGCTTCTTTTCTCTCATTATTTTCTTTCTTCAAATTCAAATTATAGTAGAAAGCCCAAAAGTTTATTAAGAAATGAACAATCAAAAACGGCTTCTTAATTCTTCGTGACCACACAAATTCTTCAATATAACTTCTTAAGTAATGCTAAGGGAGTAAATAGCATTCAAAATTAGAAGAATGAGAAACGGCAAAACTAATTAAAATAAAGGAAGATGGGTATCTCACTGTCTACTTGTGTTTGTCATTGTTGTGTTGGGAATATATGCTACTATAACCTGCGGCCATGCGCATGAAACATTACAGTCATAACAGTGGAGTAAGGATTCAGGATATGAGAAGGTGGTTATGGATACCATATTCATATTTGACCCATTCTACTGTCTCCCCTAAGAATGCAACAATCATCTCTCCACGGCAATGTCAGTTGCTACGTTTTAGACGTTGAGGACTTCAGCAATTTGCTTGCTCAAGGTTACTTTGTGTTAGATCCTTTCTCATATGTATTTCATTTCTCTTAGTTACCATGGTACAATAATCTATATTTCAATGTTTAGTAGCTAGAATATGCTTTAAGTTTCACAAAGATGTTGTCTTGGTACTTTTAATTTACTATAGTTCTATTTTAGAACTGGTTTTTCTTTTATTCAGTTGTATGAAATGTTGATATATTGTTGTTATATGTGGCATTAAATTTCTAAATTCAGGATATTATTTATGAATAAGATTTGTTAAATTTATATAGCACTGTCTATCGTCAAATCAAGTACTGTAGCTATTGTTATAATACCAAACTCAAGTTTTTGACTGCCAACTTAATTTCAAAGATAAGTTGACTAGTTTTTATAATAATACAAATTAATTATCTTTACAATAAAAATCTTGAAGTGGTACACATGAATAACATGATAATCTTTTGTAATTATTACAATTTACATGACTGCAACTAACTCCCATATTAATTGCAGCTATTGTAAATAAATACCTTTGTCATTCACAAGTTGGTGGAGATCAGTTATACATTAATTTGTGTGAGTTGGAAGATTTATATAATACAACAGTTAAAATGTGTTTACAAGTTGTGGATTGTATTATGTTTATTTATTTGGGTGTAATCTAATTTTCATGACCAGATTATTATGCAATTTGTCTGAAATTCAACTGAAATCTCTAATTATAAATAGCTTTAGACAAAAATAAAAATTATATATATATATATTCATCAATCGAGGAGAGGTCCCAATTAAGTGCATTTTATATCACAAATCATGAACTTTACCAAGGTTCTAATGGCAATTTTTCTCACTGTAACTTTTTTAGCAAATGTAGAAGCTATTGGTGAGGAGGGAATGTCTTGCACAGCCAAATGTGTGTTTTTATGTTTCTCAAGTAAAAATCCCTTTTGCTTTGATGAATGCATCGAACGAAATTGTTATCTTCACATTTCTCCTGAAGCATTGAACTGTAATCTTGCTTGTTCAACTGAACGTTGCTCCAAATATAGAAAAGGTATAATTCTATCCGTAGATTTCTTTATTTTAACAGTTTTATATGTTTGTTCTGACATGTATAATTTTATTTTTTTATGTTTCACCCGGTATCCGGTACTCATATTGAGGCCCGACTAATCCTAATTTGCGCCCGGAAGTCCCACATTGGGGTAAAGCGCTCCCTAACAAAGTCGACTCCAAACCCAGGGGCTCGAACTCGAGACATGTATAGTTAATATGACTAATTTATGACATATTTCATTTTATAATAAACTCTTTGTAGATCTGAAGCAAATGAAAAGCTGTTTGGAAGAATGTTCAACAAGATGTTGCATCAAGAAAGGCGTGTAAAGGTTATGCTTATTGTTTTGGAAAAACAAAGTAATGAAAAGAAATTAGAACAAATATGATTTAGAAACAAATTTAATATTTCTCTTTAACTAGAGAGTAATAGATTTTCTGTTTGTGCCTCCATCCCAGTTTCCCTTCTCGACAGTTGATAGCATTTTTGCTTTTATTTTGGACCGTATATTAAATATGAAATGAAAGATTGTACTAAGCAAAGGTTCCAATATGAATTAAACCTAGAACAAAATTTTCATCGACCGAGCAACTCCTTGATTTCACTCTGTGCGAATTTTTTTTTTAAGTTTAGTGAATTCGATGTTACTATGTTTAGCATCAGAATTACTATAACAGGTAGCTAACATGTTCATTAATTTTAAAGACTTTAGATATGATGATCGAGAAATTTATGTGCTCTACCCATTAAAAATACCAGTTAATTTCATATACCTTTAAAATATATAATTTACATTTAATCTCAAACAAATATGACCCATCCAACCCGCAATACTATCTTTCTTCTCGGTAGAGAATGGAGTCAAATGCCTTGACTTTAATTCCCACTTTCTTTTTCTTTGTTTCAACATTTCTCCAAAACTTGGTGGGCGTTATGCTCCTCGTATGTATTACCAGCAGCCAGGGGCAAAGCCAGGTTAGGGTGGTCAATTGATCACTCTTTATCGAAAAATTACACTATATAATAAAATATTATATTTTAAGGTACATAACATATGTTAAACACCCTTTGTCGGATTCGTTTTTATTTATTTTAAGTTTGAACACCCTTGAGAAAAATACTGCTTCGCCACTACCAGCACCATCCTCCAAAATAAAAAGAAGATTTTAGTCCTATTCTTGGTTAAGCTTATAGAGGTTTCCCATGGGGTAGTACCTTTTTGTTTCTTTCTCCCTTAAAGCAAATATTTTACAATATATTTAGGACCCGTTTGGCGATAGATTTTATCAAAATAAATTTGAGTTTTATTTGGCAAACACATGTTTGGCCATAAATTTTGCTTATATTTTGGCAAAATCCCAAATTCCAAAACCAGCTCACTAGCTGGTTTAGGTCTGCCTATTTTATTTTAATATAATCTTCGAAAATATCAAAAATAGTTTCAACTTTAATTTTTAGTTCCATTTTAAATATAATAATTTTTCAAAATCAATTAAGATTATTTTATATTTTCTTATAAGTATTTCAAAAGTAAATTAAATTTTCAGCTTTAACTTAGCCCAACGTTAAGGGTGGCAGGTGGGCCGGGCCTGGCCCGGGCCCGACCCGGGCCTGCGGG
>ML249826.1:0-31967 GCA_005239495.1 Nicotiana undulata
ACTCGAAATTTTGGTGAAGAAAGTGTTTTGTCCGCTCTTTAACAGGTATTTATATTTGCTGGGTTGGGCAACTATGCGGTCGCGGATAAAGAGGTGCGATCGCACAGTGTAAGAGATTTTTTTTTTGGTCAGTGCTATCGCATGGGGATGAGTGCAATCGCACTGGGTAAGGGAAATTTGAGCTGTGCTATTGTGGGAGAATGAGTGTAATAGCACAGAACAAACTTGGCCCCTCTGAGCTTGCATTGTGCTATTGCGGGAGAATGAGTGCAATAGCACATAACAAATTTGGACCCTCTGAGCTTGCACTGTGCTATTGCGGGAGAATGAGTGCAATAGCACAGAACAAATTTGACCCCTCTGAGCTTGCACTGTGCGATCGCGGATAAGGCCATGCGATCGCACAGTGTTCCAAACTGGCCTCACATTTTTACTCTGTGCTATTGCGGAATTTCCTATGCGATCGCACAGAGCAATTACCTGGACACCAGAAAACTTAAAAACCAGCAATTATTCAAGTGCAAAAACATCTCGTGGCCTACCCGAAACTCACCCGAGCCCTCGGGGCTCTAAACCAATGATGCACGCAAGTCTAAAAATATCATACGGACTTGCTCGTGCGATAAAATCATGAAAATAACATGTAAATCTATGAATTAAACCTCAAAACTCATCATTTTCATCAAAACTCTTAAAGTTCATAATTTTCCTACCGGATGTCCGAATCACGTCAAACGAACTCCGTTTTTCACCAAATTTCACAGTTAATCCCTAAATAACATAACAAAGATGTTCCGGGCTCCGGAACTAAAATACGAACCCGATATCAATGATTTTTAGCATTATTTTTTTTCTTTAATTGCAGCAAAATAATTTCTTTCAAAAATTAATTTCTAAGGCTTGGGACCTCGGAATTCATTTCCGGGCATACGCCCGAGTCCCATATTTTACTGCGGACCTCTCGGGATCGTCGAAACACAGATCCGGGTCCCTTTACTCAAAATGTTGACCAAAGTCAACTTTTACCAAATTTAAATTCTAAAAATCATTATTTCTCATATTTTCACATAAAAGCTTTTCGGTTTCACGCCCGGACTACGCACGCAAATCGAGGTATTTAATTTTAGTCTTTTTATGGCTTTTAAGCATGGAACATAGTCTAATTTTATAAAATGACCCCTTGGGTCATCACACCTTATCCATTGTGGCGGAATAAGTCTGACTGGTGGGTTGTAATAAAAACTAAGCATGTAGGTAGAGTGGAAGTCGAGAATGTGTTAGATGTTGCATATCAAAATGATATCTTCAGTGTTCACCAAATAGTGGACGATCAGTTAGAAAATAATTTGGAATATCCTGAACACATTTGAAAGAAGTTGATATAAATAAAGTAAAAATTATAGAAAATGAGGACGAAGAATCAACTGATGAAGCTCAAACAAGTGAGGAAGAAGAATTCTTGGACGAGGAACAATACGTCGATGAGCTTTAAAAAGTTGGTTTTTTAAATAACTCTCATTTTATATCTAGTTTCTTATATGTTTCAACCTAAATATGTATTATATTATGCATATGACAGGCAAGGGTCAAGGTAACAATGACGCTACTGGTTCTCGGGGACGAGAAAAGGCTAGGAAGGGAAAGAGAAGGGTAGAAAATAATACTCCATCTATTTCAGGCCTTCGCCTGCGAGGTAGTAGCTCTGACCTCCCTACACCTTCCACACATGCCTATGATATACATGCATCGGACGGTGATGATGATGATGATGACGAAGAGGTGTATTATGATCAATATGGCAGGATCATCATATCCCTTGAGGGTGATGGGTAAGAGTTATTTGTTATTTTTGCGTTTATTGTTTTGTAAGTTTTTGCTAAGATATTAATGTGTTTTTTTGTTAAATTGCAGGTTCATCCCGAGTAATAAGACTACGAGGATAATCACCAAAGCCACATCAGAAAACTTTATGATGGCTCTTATGCGACTTTGACTGATTTTTCATTATCGCTGAAGGAGCAAATTTTCAATCAATTTAAGGTATAAATGTTCTTTTAAGAAGTTTAATTATTTATATTTATGATATTTCCAAATAATATTTAACTTTTGAAATACAGAGCAAGTGTGTATGGGAACACCGCTATAGCGCGGAAGTGGCTGCAAATTTTCATCACAAAACTCGCCAGCGGTTGTCGCATACTTTCTCCGAAGCTAGAAAGAAGAACAAGAAGCCTGACTGGTAACTTCAAATTTTATGGGATGATTTGCAAAGGCAATGGCTTACCGCAAAGTTCTTAGAGAAGAGCTAAATACTTTTTTTACTTTTTTTTTTGTAAGTTCAAATTTCTATTTTCGTTTTTCTACACTCCCCCACCACCCTTACCCCCACCCTCACCCACCCCCACACCCACACCCACACCCACCTCCGCACAAAAAAAAAATTTACTTTTTTTTTGTAATTTTCAAATTTTTGTTTTTTCTGCTTCCCCACTGCCCTCCCTCGGCCCCGACCCCCACCCGGAAAAAAATATTTTTTTTAAATATATTTTCAGTTTTACATTTTTTGTAACGACCCGACCGGTCATTCTGCGTATTAGGACCCCGTTTCCCTACCTCGAGACTTCCCATAGCGGCTTCTTATGATTTATGACTTGCTTGTAAAATTTGGTGTCATTCCGAGTAGTATAGGTCGGTCTGGTGCATTGTTATAGAAATCAAGAACTTGAAGTTCTTAAGTTATGATTCTAAGTGGGGGAGGGATGTAAAGACCCGTAAAAAAAATTCATGTCAAAAAATCAATACTCGGTATTTATGGACTAGTACCATGCAATGTACCATATGACCACGATAGTGTAATATATAAAGTATATATGAAGTATTCTGAAAATAAAAAGAATTTTAAGTAATTTATGATAATTTTTAAATTATGGGGGTAATGGATTAATCACCGAGAAACGAAATATTACTCGGTTAACTAATAAGTGGGTAAAGATTAATAATCTCCACCCCCACTCTCCACGTGGCAGTAAACCACTATTCAAACATACGACTAATTAAGTCATAATGTTTAGTGGCTAAAAACGTGTAAGCCACTGAAATTTTATGAGAAAATTTTTGGTCATTTTAAAACCTTGATCACTAAAAGCTTGTTTTCTTTGAAGCTTCGTTCATTTTCTCTGTCAGAATGAAATTCCATTCTTACTTCCTAAATTTAACTTTCCAAGAATAGACGCCAAGTTTAAAAAATTCCAACGGAATTCTTGCAAACAGTTATAACAAGAATTACTTAGAACCGTAGCAAAGTAAAATTTTGCGGTTCTAAAGGAGTACGGTGCAATCTTTTCCAAAAATATCATACGGATTTTTCCTACTCCAGTTACGAGTCCTCGGGTGTAGAGTTCGGAGTTGCGGACGCGTTATTGGTCCGAGAGGTAGATTCGACACGAGGTGAGTCTCATTTCTAACCTTGTAAGAGGGAATTGTCCCCATAGGTATTCTATATGTTGTGTGTAATTATTTTGGGGGCTACGTGCGTACAAAGTGACGAGAGTCCGTACGTAGCGACTATCATGCCATGTCGGGTAGTGTTAGGGATCACAAGCATGTTTTACGTGCTTTATATGATATCCTTATGCGTACTTTGAAGTTACTTATTGTCTTTGAATTAGCATGAAATTAGTGGAAAGTTGTCTCTGAATCTATAGTGCATTAATCCTTGTTACAAGTATAGCCTTTATTGAGCTTGTTGGTAAATTCGGTGTATATATATGTATATATGAGAGTCAGCACTCGAGTCGCAGGTATGATTCGCGATCGAGGGAAACTTTATGATAATTGGTATAAATGTGTCAGCACTCAAGTCGCAGGTATGATTCGCGATCGAGGGAAGCTTTATGATAATTGGTATAAATGTGTCAGCACTCGAGTCGCAGGTATGATTCGCGATCGAGGGAAGCTTTATGATAATTGGTATAAATGTGTCAGCACTCGAGTCGCAGGTATGATTCGCGATCGAGGGAAGCTTTATGGTAATTGTATATAAATGTGTCAGCACCCGAGTCGCAGGTATGATTTGCGAGCGGGGGAAGCTTTACGACTATTCAGTGTTTAGATATTTCCTTTACGATTCCGGTCGGTTGTCTATTCCTGTGTGCGTATGACTATTTGGTACTGTTTCATGGACATTGATTTGACCGATATTTGGGGGAAAAGAAAGTGGAAATTTTTATTTACTTTCGGTGTTTACTTGGATTTCTGTGCCTTACACGTATTTGTTGTACACTGTCATACATGCCTACCGTTTCCATTATATCCTATTATATTCTACTATTGGACCTTAGTGAGTGTCAAGTCGACCTCTCGTCACTACTTCTTAGAGATTAGACGGGATACTCACTGGGTACATATTTATTTATGTACTCATGCTGCACTTCTGTACTTAACTGTACAGGTTCTGAGGCTGGTGCATCTGGTTATCAGACCGGAGCTAGATATTGACTGTAGCGGACCTGACTTCACGGTGAGTTGCTTCTCCTAACGATTCTCAGTAGCACCATAGAGTTTCTTTTGCTCATATTCCCGTCTATTTATTTCAGACAGTGGTATTGTATATTCTACCTTTTGTATATCCAGTTAGTATGCACGTGATACTCGTGACACTAGGTCCTGGCACACACGTAGTATTTGTGTAGATTATGTTCGTACATATATGCATATTTTGGACTCACACCTCATTATGACTGTTTTGTTTAAAACTGGTTAGTTACCCCTAATCGGTTAATAATCTAAGCTTTGTACCTTAGTATATATATTGATATGTTTAAGGAAAATGAGAAGGAACCGTAGTAGTTTAAATGTTTGCTTGCCTGACCCCGTTATTGGGCGCCATCACGACCTGAGTTAGGATTTTGGGTCGTGACATTTTTCATCTTTCGGTTTACAGGTTCAAAATTTTACAATTTTCAAAGTTATGAGTTCGGAGGTTTATGTGTTTCGAAGTTTACGGGTTTAGCAACTATAAAGTTTACGGGTTCGAAATTTCACTGTTTCGAAAGTTTTGTGGTTCAGAAGTTTATGAAATTTGTGGGTTCGGAAGGTTGTTGGTTCGAAAGTTTATGGCTTCATGTTTATTATATCAAAATTATTTAAGAATACTCTTGAGAAAATATTTTCTTTAATTTGCCTACCAAACACCGAAAAATGAGTAAGATTGCTACTTATTTTCCAAAGATCTTTCCGTTGTACCAAACACACCCTAAATGTAGCAGTTTTGGTGATTACAGCCACATGCATTCCGCATTAACTTTAATTAGATTGGAAAATGATAAGTTTTAGCAAGAAGCAGTTCATTTATAGTTCTATCTTTAAAAAGAAAAAAGATTGTGCTGACAAATTTTTGAATTGGTAATTGAAAAATAGTCAGTGTTTATAAAATAATTAATAAATAGTCACTATTTAATATAAAGATAAAATTTGAATAAAATTACCTTAATTGAAACACGATAAAAGTGCAACATGATATGCCCAAGTATGTGCGTATAACACTCCAGAGTATTATGCTGGAATTTCAGCATATTATGAATTCCTGCTGGAGTTTCATAGGTAAAAAAGAAAAATCAACCACTGAAATGTTTTTGGATTTTAATATAGGGTATATTTGTCCAGATTTTATTTTTCGAAGCGGAAAATGGCTAACTTTCAATTAAACAATTTTTAATTAGTTGTTGTAAATCAAATTAATTCTAAATTTCTTCCTAAAAAGAAACGGAATTATCAATGTCAAAGTCATTGAATTATTTGTGTGAGTTCAAAATTTTTCTAATTGAATGAAATAAAGTTAAACATCTAAATTATATGATTTTTAATTTGGAAAAAAAGTCGAAATTGCATATGTTCTATGGGAAGATGCTCATTTTTATCCTATGTGGTACTTTGATTCGATTGATAAATTTGTTGTTAGTAAATTGTTTCGTATTTACTCTTATTATTAAGAGAGGTTAGTGTGAAATTGATGGACTCTGACATATTACAATATTTTGAGGAATCTATTCCTATACAATAAGTGGGAATAACCAGGCAGCTCGTAGTTAACATGTCTATCTGATATAGGGATATTTTTGAAATTTCACAATTTATATGCTTTCAAGATATTGCACTTCCGCTTTATTACTTGTACACTTAATAAGTTTGTTGGAGGTGTAGGGTCCACCTCAACTTTCCATGCCTCTTTACTGTTACCGCAGCATTTTAAACGGCCATTTATTGTTCAGGTGGGTCCTTTCGGCTGTTTCAATGTAACATTTTCTGTTGATGATTCTTTCTTCAGTATTTATTAGTTAGATAACAAAAAGAAAATCAACATGGTAAGTCCAAAAATCAAAGTTTAAGAAGATATGGTAAGAATATAATATTTTGAATATCCCATGAAAAGATTAGAAATATGTAAAAAAAAAAATAATAATAATAATCCATGGGCTAATAAGTAATAGTACTTTATATGCTACTAATCTCATAAATTTAACACAGAAAGAATATACGTTAATTGGTTTGTATTAACTTAAATTGTATGGCTAATATTTGGAGAAAATTTAAAAATAGTCATATTTACAAGTGGTCATTATAAAATAGCCACAGTTTCAAAAGTAATCGAAATTTAGCCACTTTTCATGTAAAGATAAATCTGAACGAAAACATTGGTCAAAATCAGAAAAATACTCCAGCATAATATATTGGAATACCAGTATAACATACTGGAACTCCAGCACAAGTATATTATACTGGAGTTCCAGCAAAGTATACCGGTCTAGCATAATATGCTGGAAGTTCATACACATGTGCTCGAATCTTCAGTATATTATGTTGGAACTTTTCGCATGTTGGAGTCCAGTATAATATCCTGAAAGTTCATACACAGGTGCACCGAACTCCAGTATATTATGCTGGACCGGTCTCTGTTGCAGCAAAATAGTGGCTATTTTTCAATGACTTGGCAAACACTGGCTATTTTTGAATGACCAATCCGAAAACTGGCTAGCTCGTGCTATTTTTACCTAATATTTGTATAAGTAATTAGTTGGACACATATACTCTCAAGAGTCCTCTTTTTAAACATAAATCTTTTCCCGTAATACAAATTTTAAGAGTTTTGTTACCTATAAAGTAGACGTGGTAGTATGAAATTTCATAATCAATAATTAAAGTTAAAATATCCAACTTTAGTATATGAATTTTTATAATCTTATAAAAATAACATTAAAATACTTCTTTGAGTAAACAATATTTTTGAGTAAAATAGAGTTCGGTATGTAAAATCGAAAAAGAGGAGTCCTCCTCTTCTATANATATTATAAAAATAACATTAAAATACTTTGAGTAAATAATATTTTTGAGTAAAACATAGTTCAGTACGTAAATTCAAAAAAGAAGAGTCCTCCTCTTCTATAATGTTATTTTCATTATTTCACATGTAAATAATTTTAATTAGGTTATATCCCCTTTCCTAAAAAATAAATATCATTTTGGCTAAAATATTTGCCAAAATAAATGTTGCTTTGGGAAATTAAAATAACATTAATCATGTTTTTCTAAATCTATTTTCGATTTAATAAATTATCTATAGAGTATAATGAGTAATTTGATTATGATATAAAACATAAATTAATAAAATAAATCTTATAATAAATATTTTATATGATTTCCTTAATGAGAATACAAAAAGGTAAAACAACATTTATTTTAGATATAGGGTAATGCTAACTATGAACCTAATCGTAGTTGTATAAGATAACTTGACATTGCAACAAAAGAAGGTTGTTAATGCCTATAAGTTAAATAAAAAAATTATAACTCCTGCTCATTTGCACAACATCATCATGAAACAAGCTTCTTTTAAATTTTAATTTTCAAGTAATAATTGGGACCAATAAAATTATATTTTTTTAAATGACTTTAGGCGTTTTAAGAATAATTTTAGTATCCTTTGGAGATGAACTCAATCTAACTCTGTCATACTCATCTTTACGATACTAATATTTAGGTAATAGTATTATTGGGTGCATGGGCTATCCGTACTAATGTGATGACCCAAAAGGTCATCCCATGTAATTTTAACTAAATTTGTGTTCCGATGCCCTGAAGGCCTCCGTTTATCTCACCTCGATATGCGTGCGCAGTCCGGCGCGTAGCCGGGAAGCTTTTATGTGGAAAATTGATAAAATGTTGAATTTATGATGATTATTTGAATAAAGTTGACTTTGGTCAATATTTTTGGTAAACGGACCCGGACCCATGATTCGACGGTCTCGGAGGGTCCGTAGGGAAATATGGGACTTGGGCGTATGCCCAGAATCGAATTCCGAGGTCCCAAGTCCGAGAAATAAATTTTTAAAGAAAATTATTTTCTGAAAAATATAAAGGCTTTTGAAAATGAAATTTGATGTGAAACCTGTGTGATCGGGCCCGTATTGTGGTTCCGGAGCCCGAAACAGGTTCAATATGTTTATTATGAGTTATCTGTGGAAATTGGTAAGAAACGGACTAAGTTTGACGTGATTCGGACTAAAAGTGGAAAATATGAGAGTTTAAGATGTTGTGAAATACTACAATGATTTTGAGGCTTAATTCGTTATTTTTTATGTTATTTTGGCGGTGTAACTGCACGAGTGAGTCCCTAGGATGTTTTTTAGGTTGTGTGTATAATTGGTGTTGAGCCCTGAGGGCTCGGGGGAGTTTCGGGTAGGTTCTGGGGTGTTTTTAGACTTGGAACACAACAGTTGCAAATCAGAAGGGGGCCAGGTCTCTGAACCAGTAGCGAGGTCCGCGGTCGACCTTTCGCGGTCCGCGGTGGGACCTTCACGGTCGCGGTCGCCCTAGCGCGGTCCGCGGTGGGGGAGTTTCAGCAGGTCTGCAATGAGGCCTCCGCGGCCGAGGTCGCTCCAGCGCGGTCCGCGGTGGAGGCCTGGGAAGGGTATATATATAAACGGGATTTTCAGTTATTTTCTATTTTTTAAAACCCTAAAAACATAAGAGGCGGTTTTCTAAACACTCTTTCTTCTCCAAAACATTTGTAAGTAATTTCTAACTCATTTTCTTTACTCCTTAACTTCTTTTTACAAGATTTCATTCTAGAATCTAGGGTTTTTCATGGTGGAATTGGGAATTTTGGGAAAAACCTAAGAATATTGAAATTTGAGAATTTAGACCTTAATTTGGGATCGGATTCCAAACCCAATTATATATCTGGGCTTGGGGGTGAATGGGTAATCGGGTTTTGGTCCGAATTTCGGGTTTGGACCAAGCGGGTCCGGGTTCGATTTTTGACTTTTGGGGAAAACTTTTAGAAAACTCATTTTCAAGCATTTGAATTTATTCATTTAGACTTTATTGATATAGTTAAGTAACCTGTGGCTAGATACGAGCGAGTTGGTGGTGGAATCAAGAGGTAAAGCGGTAGTTGAGGCTTGATTTGTGTCCGTGGCATCGAGGTAAGTGTTTGGCCTAACCTTAGCTTGAGGGATTAGGTATTGAGTCCTATTTGCTATTTGATAATTCATGTCCAACGTATAGGTGAGGTGACGAGTACCTATATGTTGTGGTCAATGCATGCCCGTGAGTCGAATTCTATGATATATGTAGTTTTCATTGATATTCTCTGTGTTATGAAGTAATTGTCATTCTGGAAGTTATGCATTGAGAGTAATTCATGGTGTGGAATATTGTTGATTATTCATTCGGTTGAGGATCATTTGTTCAATTGTACTTCTGAGTGAGCTTGGTTATAGCTGTGTTCCTTGCCGGAACGGTAGAATTCGTGTTGAACATTTCCGTGCATTTAAGGTTCCTTATTGTTAAATTTTCTTGTCTATTGTTGCTTTCATATATGTTATGCACGAGGGGACATTCTGTGCTGAGTGATTGTGAGGTTATGCACGAGGGGACATTCTGTGCTGAGTGATTATTTATTTATGCACGAGGGGACAGTCCGTGTCGAGTGATTATTTATTTATGCACGAGGGAACATTACGTGCCGAGTGATTGTGAGGTTATGCACGAGGGGACATTCTATGCCGAGTGATTATTTATTTATGCACGAAGGGACATTTCGTGCCGAGTGATTTGTGAGGTTATAGCACGAGGGGACATGCCGTACCGTTTCTGTTTGTTTATCTGTTCAACATTATTAATTCTGGTTGTTATTTTACACATTTAAGTTGTTATCTCATTTATGCTATATCAATGAATTGTTGCCCCTTATCCCCAGCAGGTTATTCCCCCGTTGTTGTATTTACTTGCTTATTTCCTGTCATTATTTCCTGTTACATTATTGAATTGCACATGTGTTATTTGTTGTCGTGTCCTAGCCTCGTCACTACTTCGCCGAGGTTAGACTCGGCACTTACTCAGTACATGGGGTCGGTTGTACTGATGCTACACCTGCACTTCTTTATGTTGTGCAGATTATAGCGCCGGACCCAGTGGGCAGTGATTCAGGGAGTAGCCTTCAGTCCACGGCGACACTGAGGTAGTCATGCAGGCGTCTGCAGGCCTCAGCGTCTCCTCTTATCCTTTTTCTCATTTTCTGCCTTATCCTGTAAATCCAAGACCGTTGTACTCACTTATTTCAGACCATTGTATTTAGTAAAATCTTAAATTGTTCGTGAGATTGTGATACCGGTTTCTGGGTTGTAATTGAGGAAGTTTTTATGAGGTTTATCGTTAAAGTTCTTGAATTTATTAGTCTTCCGCCTTCTTTAATTATAATTGCTCTAGATATTGTTGTTAGTTCAATTGTAAACAAGTAAACTTAATTAAACGTTGGCTTGTCTAGCGGGTTCAACGTTAGACACCATCATGGCCTGAAGGTGAGATTTCGGATCGTGATAACTAGTCTCAATGAGAAACCGCATTGGAGAAAAGAGATGATATATTGATTTACTCAGTTGTTTCCAAGGAGATGGAGTATTGATCTTTATTGATTCCTAAAAAATCTGAGCATGCTTCTTGTCATCAGGCCAGCACGATCACATTTAATGGGCACAAAGCATGCAATATTGTTCTCAGAAAAACTTCGATTATCAAAAAATAAACTATGTACATCACAAAAACAAAGATGAAGAAACAGCATTTTATTAAAAAATAATATGCGTACAATTTTGTGTATTCTCTTTATTTTATTTTTTCCGAACTATTTTCTGTAATTTGAGTGCTGCAATAGTATTATTCTCAAATGTACGATGATGGGCCTCCCTGTGATGTACTAATCTCCAAAAAGGTCCGGTAGTACTTCGAATCGGTCGATCAACATGACCAACTTTTCTTGATCTTTCTTTTCGTGTTTCTTCGATTGACACAAAATGGTGTATCTCACGAGTAAAGGATGGTGTGTATCATCTTGAAGTAGTTGACAGTGAAGGAGCGTATGACAACCGTTCAAGTTAGTAATTTTGAAGAACGTTTCTCAATTACTTTGCCTTTGGTGGAGAACTGAGAAAGACAATACTAGATATTTTGATTTCTTTGAGAATGTTTTAAGAATTTATGAAATTTTTTGAGGAGTATGTGACCCATTTTATATAGGTTTGAATTAGAGTTTAATGTAGAGTAGCCGGACATTTTGGATTGGGATTTTTTCGTTCCTATACCATATAAAAAACTTTATTATCAAATATATTCATGGTTTGGAAATTACCCGTCTTGTTAACAGTTTTTCTACAAAAAAGATACAATGCATTAAATACAGAATCTTAGTAGGTATAATCTTCCTATTTAGGCGCTAAAATTAGGGAAGTAAATATTCTTTCAGATATTTCATTAAATAAGGAATCATTGTAGCATTAGAATTCCTTATTTAGGCGCGCTAATATTGGAGAATTAAAGATTCTTTCAGAAATTTTCAAACGCAAAACACGCTGTATTAATTTTCGTCTCTTTCTATTCAATGTACCCAGTTTGTAGATATTTTGTAGATAAATTGTAGATTATTTGTATTCTGATTGTAGATGCTTTATTTTTTGTTTTCACAAATAAAAAATGACTAAAACTTCTACAAATCTTCTGCAAAAAACGCAATTATGTCGAAAATCCCAATTAAACTACAATCGGATGAGAATTGGGATATTAAAAATTCAATGTACCCAGTTTGTAGATATTTTGTAGATAAATTGTAGATTATTTATATTCTGATTGTAGATGCTTTGTTTTCTGTTTTCACAAATCAAAAACGACTAAAACTTCTGCAAAAAACGCAATTATGTCGAAAATCTCAATTATGCTACAATTAAACTACGATCTATGTTGGAAAAAAATGTTGACTACAAAATTTTCTCTTCGTCTACAAAATTTCTACAAATAAACTACAAATCAGTTTTAGTATTGTATAAAAGCTGTGGTATCTACAAAATTACTACATTTATACTACAATTAAACTACAATCTATGTTGAAAAAAAATGTTGACTACAAAATTTTCTCTTCATCTATAAAATTTCTACAAAAAAACTACAAATCAGTTTAAGTCTTCCGCTTGGGAACCGCGTTGACTGTGTTCTTCTTGTCGTTATTGTAGATGGGTGGAGCACGACCCAATGGAAATTGTGGAGAGTGTGAGGATCTGTATGGCAAAGGCTCTTGATAAGGCTACTGTTGATGGCCACAACGTGGATAGTGGACTCAAAGCTATTGGGCTTACAAATTAGAGAGAGACCACTGTTGTATGGAGCAAATCCACCGGCATTCCTCTTTATTAGTTGTGTTTGAGCAAATCAAATTTAGTTGTGTTTGAGGTTGTTTTTCAACTGGAGTTTGGGTGGTTTCGATGGCGAACGATTTGATGAGGTCTTGGGTGTTCAAAGGAGGGGGGGAGGTGACATTGAGCAACAACTCTCTTTTCCGGCGAGTAAGGAATGGAGAAGAGGAAGAAAAGGGAGGGGGGAAACGACGCTGGTCTTAGGGATTAGGGGGAGAGAGAAACGTGGGATATATGAACACCTTTAATTAAGGAGTAAAAAACTGTCCATTAATTATACCCCTAAATTAATTATGGTATATAATTGGTAATTTAATATACTAAATATAATTAAGTCAAACATTAAGGGTAATAAGGTTTCTTATGTGGCATAGGAATGTAAAAATTCCTTTTGGATTTGGAGAACTTAGATGTGCTCCGGTTTAGGAGCCTAATTTGATTCCCTCATCCAAATTTAATTGGAATTTCATAAGTAACATAATTTTGGCTTAAATATTTAATCTAAACTTATTAATCCAAAATAACGACTTGGGTTAATGTGTCTTGAATTTGGAATTTAGACTAACTGCCGCATGAATTTTATCCAATAAAATTTTGATATCAATAACATTATTCTTCTATTTCTTTTTTGTTTCTATTGTCTCATCCCTTCTCCTGGAGCATATTTTTTAATTTATACTCATTTACAGTACTTTAATATACTTAAATCATCAAGTAAAAAACAAATAAGTTTCCCAACATATCCAACATTATCTTTGGTTTAGCTATATTATTAATGGTTAAAAACTTTAATATATATTTGTCTTTCTAGGTTACATGTTTAAAATAAAAGAAAATTATTAAATTTTTTCTTGATAAATATTTAAAATCGTTTATCTGTTTAAATAATACACATACTAACTGTAAAATAAATATTAATACCGTCTTTTTCGTAATTTAACATTCACAAGCATCTTTTACGAAGATTATCTTAATGCAATATTGATGATAAGTTGTTGGTTATATCGGGGATGATTTGTTATCTGAGCAACTCATACTGGGTGAGACGAGACTATTGGATCCGGGATCAGTACGATAAGGTTTTGTGAAGTATGGAAAAGAACAATACCAATATTTGGTTAGTAATGAAATGATGATCTAAGTCAAGAGAAAAAATGTCAATGTTTAGTTAACTCTGCAGTTGGTTAGAAATTTCTACACATTTCCTCCGTTGTGGTGGTATCGTCAGCATTATAGAAGGATGTATGTGTGTATCTTATAAGGTGCTTTGAGAGCATCAAATTCGTAGAATTCTGGGTATTAAGGTTCAGGGAGCGTCATTGTGGTCAGATGATGGATTATATGGTGTATGGTGTTGATTCAGCAAAGATACGCAGTTGTGTTCTGGTGCCTCGTGTGGTAGTTGACGTGGTGTTCACATATTAGAAACAGACATGGCAGAGAATTTTAAATGTTGGAACTGGGGTCTGAGTTTATTATATGGATAAACGGGAATATCTTCAGATTTTATCAACCTAATGTGCTCAACTGGGTTGTGGTAGCATGGGCAGGTGCACGAGGTGTTAAACAGTGATTTCAGATAATTCTGGGGCAGTTCTTGGCACGTTCGAGGACGAACGTCTGTTTAAGTGGGGAGAATATAACGACTCGACCGGTCGTTTTGAGATCCAACACGTCGTTCAGCAGATGGGAGTCATGAACAGCTTCATTTCGGGTATTTTGACTTGTGTGTATGGTCAGAGTTGAAATTCAGGAGGTTCAGAGTTAAATTGAAAGGAAAATTCTCATTTCAGAAGCCTTAAGTGGAAGAAATTGAGTAAGACTGGAATTTTGAGTAAACGACCTCGGAATCAGGATCTGAAGGTTCCAGTAGGTTTGTATGGTGATTTCGGACTTGGGCGTATGTCCGGATCAGGATTTGGATAACCCGAGAGCGTTTCGGTGTATATTGTGGAAGTCAGCATTTTTGAATAAATTTCCTAAGTTTGGCTTGAAGCGCATTTCAATGATATTGATGTCCATTTGGGATTCCGAGTCTGGGAGTAACTCCGTATGGTGATCCTGGAGTTGGGAGCACGATCGAAAGTGAATTCGGATGTTCGGAGGTCAGTTTGAAGTCATTTGGCTAAAGATAGAAAATTGAAGGTTTTTGAAGAATCCGGCCGGAAGTGGAAAATTTGATATCGAGGTCAGAATGCGATTCCGGAAGTTAAAGCAGGTCCGTAATGTCAAATATGACTTGTGCGCAAAATTTAGGGTCAATCGGACGTGATTTGACAGGGTTCGGCATCGGATGTGGAAGTTGAAATTTCTCAAGTCTTAAAGATTTGGATTAGAGAGCGATTCGTCGTTTCGATGTTGTTTGATGTGTTTTGAGGCTTCAAGCAAGTCCGTGTTATGTTTCGGGATAGGTTGGTGTAATTGGACGGGGTCCCGGGGGCCTCGGGTGGATCCCGGGTGGTTAACAGATCGAAAGTTGAAGTTTGAAAAGAGTTGAAGTTGCTGTCATCTGGTGCGACCGCACCTGCGATGGAATTTTCGCAGGTGCGGCTTGGACGCTGCAGGTGCGAAGAATTGGGGGTCCGGCTGGGAGCGCAGGTGCGATGGTATTTCCGCACCTGCGAGGTCGCATGTGCGGGTTATGGGTCGCAGGTGCGGACTTGGCTCGAGCTGAGGAGAGTCGTAGGTGCGGAGTTTTGGTCGCGCCTGCGAAATCGCAGGTGCGGTTGTTGGATCGCAGGTGCGGAAAACGACCTGGGCAGAGTGTTTTAAATCCGAGATTTGTTAGTCATTTTTTCACTTCTTCTTTGGTTTGGGCGATTTTGGAGGAGCTTCAAGAGAGGATTTTCGTCATGAATCACAAGGTAAGTTGTTTCTACTTATTTCCAAGTTAAATACAAGATTTATTACATAGATTTGATATGAGAAATTGGGAAAAATGTGGGGAAATTGCAAGGAAACTTAGAATTGATAAAATTTGATTTTAGCCACGAATTGAGCATGAATATTGGAGTAAATTGTGTGATTGAACTAGTAAAGCCTCGGGTAGAGATTATCTTCAAGAAATTTCGAAATCCGGGCACGTGGGCCCGAGGGCATTTTGGTCAATTCACTGAGCGAAGTTGGGAAATTATATAATCTGATTAATTAGCAAATATTAGAGTATATTTTCACTGGTTTGTCATTGTTTTGATAGTTTGGGGGCGTTGTTCATCCGTTGGAGTCGTCAGAAGGGCTTGGAAGCCGTTTATGGAAATTTCGGAGCGAGGTAAGTCTCCTTTCTAACTTTGTGAGGGGGAATTGTCCCCTAGGTGAACTAAATAAAAATATGAAATTATTTGCGGGGGCTACGTACGCACGAGGTGACGGGAGTCCGTGCGGTAGCTACTGTTATGCCATGTCCAGGTAGTCTAGGACCCACTAGCATGCCTTACGTGTTGTTTATGCGACCCTGTCATGATATTGAGCTGATAATACTAATAAATTGGTAATCTATTTTCCTAAAAGGGTTAGAGTGTATCTTCATAATTATTTGGAAATATGATAGATTTCCCCGTGGATTTTTGTGTTCCTGGCAAGGCTATTTATTGAATATTGTTAAACTTGGCAAATGAATTTCCAGGAAATATTTTAAATACTATCTTCATGTTTAATTAAGGAGAATTTTATCACTTTTATGAGAAACTGTCTTCTTGGATAAAAATATGGATTTCTTTATGTGAATACGTGTACGTATGAGCACCTGAGTCGCATGTATGATTCGCGAGCAGGCTAGCCGTATTATTATTATTATTATGTTGACCGCGTCGCATGATCGATTCGCGAGCGGGGAAAATAGATGCATCTATGGTTCGGGTCGTTCGACCATCGGCATACTTGTTACGCATGATAAATGCGGCGTATTTTCCTATGAATTATACATGATTATTGGCCTAGGTATATTTTGAAATTGCCAGTTTAAAAGAAGAAGGATTTCTGTGAAAAATGTGGAATAAATTGATATTATTGATGTTTCAACTCTCAGATTTCTTGATTTTTTTGTTATGATACTCATGCTTATTGCCTCACTTAAAATTATACTAGACTGCCTTATAGCAAGTGTCAAGTCGACCACTCGTCACTATCTCTCTGAGGTTAGGCGCGATACTTAGTGAGCACACGTTGTTTTCGTACTCATACTACACTTGCTGTGCATTTTTGTTGCACATGTACTTTCATAGCAATAGGGCTGACTTGGAGACTTAGACGAGCTGCGTTACTCGGAGAAGACCCGCAGCCGATAGAGTCACCCTCTATTTACTGTATTTCCATTCTAAATTACTTGTCTAATCTGTATTTCGGACAAGCTTTGTAGTATTTGTATAAACTCTTAGAATTTGCTCATGCACTTGTGACACTGGGTTCTAGGAATGTATTTGGGTTTGTATTTTACAAGAATGGACTGTTGCTTTTACTGAATGAATTTTTATCTAGTTGTTATGTACAAAAGTGAAAAGTAACGATTTCGAAAATGCTAAAACAGGAATTTACTTCTATTAATTAATGATTGGCTTGCCTGACAGTGGGGTCCGGCGCCATCACGACCTTATGGATTTTGGGTCGTGACACCAACGTTGGTCGCTAAGGTAAAAGGACCAACTGTACAGTTTAAACAACATACCGACCAACTTTGGTCGGTAACATATTTTAATAATATAAATTTACCGACCAAAGTTGGTCTTTTATTTAAATTACGTTATTTTATTAATTATTAGAATTTAAAAATTATCGACCAAAGTTGGTCGGTAAATTAATATATATATTATTTAAAAAAATTTATATTTAACATTACCGATCAAAGTTGGTCGGTAATATTAAAATCTGGATTCATAAGCGACCAACTATGGTCGCTTATCTTTAATTTTTTATTTTTTTAGACATAAGCGACCAACCTTAATCGCTAATTTTCAGAAAATATTTTTTTTAATAGGAAACCGACCAATTTTGGTCGGTTTTCTGGGTTTTAGTTTTGGCATAAAATACCTGTTTTGGCAGCTACACCACCTGCCACCATACCAAAATCTCTAAATAACAATACAATTCAATAAATACAACATAATTCTATACCAAAATCCCCAAAATAACAACAACAACAACACAATTCAATAAACACGTTAAAACTAACAAATTAAAATTCAATAGAACTAACAAAATAAACTAACAAAACTAAGTTAAAGCTTATTACAACTAGTTCAAAACCGGTTCTATTTGTCTAGTTCAAAGTATATAAAAGTCAAGGAGTGTTTTGTACAATATCATCATCACCGTCTGATGAACTTTCATCTACAAGATGGTATAAAGAAGGGTCTTGTCGAGGACGGGAAGAACGATCACGGGGAGGACGGGAGGAACGATCACGGGGAGGACGGAAGGAACGCTCACGTTCAAGTCGAACCTCTGGCTATGACTCACGAGACCGGGGAATCGAAAAAGCTCCAGTAGATAGGAGAGTTCTGATCTAAGCTTGCATGCCAAGGTACTGAGTATCTCTAACCTTTTCTCTTTCCTTGGCCGCTTCTAGCTCGGATGTGAGCTTTGTCACAGTCTCTCGCATAGCGGAGAGGCTCTCCCCATCAAGTTGCTCGCCTTGCGAGGAAGTCCCTATTCCTTGCATTCCACACTTATAGCGATGAAATTTCTGAGTAGGAAGCCCGTATACTTTCCCCTATTTTGGACCGCCAGCCAACTCTATCCATATTCTTTCAGCATCCTCGTCCGAAGGTTGGGTTGGCTCGCCTAACTCATTAGGTGGCTGAGTGCGGATGAATTCCTCCACGTTCGTTTGGAAGCGACCGTATACGAAAAATTACATTGAATTAGTATTTCAAAATTTATATAAAAGTAAATCAAAATACTTAATGAAAAGTGAAAACTTACATATACAGTCGAGGCTCGGTCCTCGACCCACCTTTCGTGATCCGTCTCTTTCTTCTTCTTTACAATATGAGTTTTCTTGAATAGCTCATCTTGGTTCATTGGAAGCCCCAACTTCTTTTCCTAAAAACAAATTGATTTAGTTAATAAACAGAATAGATATACTTTGATAATTAAAATAAATTAAGCAATTACGTACCAATCTTCTTTTTATCGTCCCTAGGTTGATCGCACCTCCAGTGTGCAAAGAGCCTCCGTTCTCAGATGCGTGAGCTTTCTTTCCTTTTTTTGGAGGATGGGGGGTGGGGGTGGGTGGGGTAGTAGGATGGGTGGTGACAGATTTTTTTTTTGGAGAGCAGGCATGGAACGGGATTAGGTGGGTTGGGTTGGTGAGGTATGAAATAAGGTAGAGAAGATTGAGAAGGAATTTTGGAAAATATTTTTCTCTTGACAGGGAAAATATTTTCCTCCAATTGGAGAAAAATGAATTGATGAGGAAAATATTTTCCAAAATATTTAAGCCAACCAAACATGAGAAAATTGGAAAATATTTTCTGAAAAATATTTTCCTTCGTACCAAACACACCCTTAGGGGGCGTTTGGTACGAGGTATAAGAAGGTGTAAGGCTGTTATAAAAATTTAATACCAAATACCCTGTTTGATTAGCAAATCAGGTATAAGTTATCCTGGTGTTAATTTTAACATTGAGATAACTTGTACCTTATAAAAGGTGGGGTAATTAGCACCGGTGTAAATTATACCTTCTTCTTAAAACAACATAACTTATCCCAATATAAATTATACCGAGTAACTTATACCGATATAAATCATATTCTAAACAAACGACCCCTTGATATTCTAAACTTTCAGTTGTCAACTACCGTTCAGAATCTCAGTATATCCTCCCAAAAAAAAAAAAATTAAAACAAATATGACTGATTGGTGAAGCCACTGAATTCAATCATGAACTCTTCTCATCAGAGTAATAATATTCAATTTAGTTCTCAATTAAATTCCTAAAATTTTCTCCTAAACTTGTTCTTCACGTTTTTTTCCTTTCAGAATGGACGAATCAGATCGGAATCCGTCATTTTCCGGTGATGCGTCCGCATCGACATCGCGAGATGAGGATGAAGTTCCGGTGATTGACGACGACGAACGACGGCCTCCGTTGCCGTTTCCGGAGAGAAATAGTGTTTTTCACAATGTGCCGTATTTCCCGGCGGCCAATAATGAGGAAGCCGTGGTGCCGTTGACGAGAGATGATACCTGGTCCTGCGTAGTTGTTGTTCTCACCTTCTGGTTCTTCGGTAATTTTTCTCAATTTTTTGCAATGGTTACATTTATTGGCACTATTAGGATCATATAATTTTTTAATAACGGTGGTGTCCAGGCAACTAGCACGCAGGAGTTATCTTATGGAACACAGTTATTAACAAATCAAAGTTAGTGTATGGCTTTAGTCGAGAAAAAAAAAAAAAAGAGAAAGGATAAATTTCAATATTTACTGTCCCGATATATACTAAGTATCATGTTTGCAGATGCTGCGCTTTTTACCTTGTACATTTGTGTCTTATTTCCCGTTGAAGATTTTTTAATACTAGAATATCCTCAGTTTAAGGGGAAAGAATGTAAACAAAAAGAATTTGAAGTCTTTCAATACTTGAATAAACACCTCTTTTTAGTAAAGTAAATTTTTTATTACCCCTAGAGATGATCAGTAGCCTCACCTCTAGAAAACTGATAAGCTACTATCTTCTATCTCCTCCTTCCCTAAAAAAGGATCAAAACTCCAAGCTAAGGACACATCATTCACAATGCTATATGACTGCTAGACTACCAGTCTTCTGCACAACATCTTTCTCCTAGGCATCCATGAAACAGTATCAAGGATAGAAATTCATAGTTTCCAGCTGCCCTGCAATCTTCTTGTTGTGACTTCCTCGATAATGGACATCCTATACTCATTTTGCAAAGAGTCTCCAAATTTCTCGTTCTTCCTTGGAATAAGCACCTTTAGATGCCAATTTATGTTTTGTTCTTTAGATTGGTTACTTAGCCTTTTAGTATCATGTACTCTACTGTCTCGGACCTTGTAACTTGAGTTGAGTTAGTGATGCAAAATTGATGCCAAAAGAAGACAAAGCTCAGTAGGTGTTAAACCTTTTGATCTTGTTGACTGCCTATGGTTTTTCTCTTAGATGACAGACCACCACCACCATCACTACAACAAAATAAGTATGACAGCTCAATCCCAACCAAAACGGGTTGGCTATTTGAATTCCTCATCATCCGTCACTTGGATCTGTTTCATTCCTATATTCGATAATTTGGGGCTCTCTAACACTAAAAATCATATTCATTTTCTACTGATATATCTATACAAACTAAAAAAGTTCCGAGCAAAAATCAGGCCTAATGTAAGCATGCCAATATGATTAAGATTTAATTCAAACTAGCAGGCGTCGGCCATATGGATCTTTCGCTTCTATTGCATTCTGTGTTGGCTAAGTCTGCATGGATTTCGAGAGATTGTAGCTTTTTTTAGACAGCTTTTTTCATGTGACTATAGGTCTATCTTGTCCCTTTTAAAACCTTTAATTATTATGATTTCACACCTATAGTCCTTTGCATTTGGAAGTTTAAGTAGGACATAGATAAACCATCTCGAACGGCATTCTCTCATTTTGTTCGTTATGCATACAACTTGCACCTCCTATCGGATGTGGTGAGATCATTTTTTATCTTGTCTGATTTTGTATGCCTGCACATCCATCTTATCATATGCATGTATGTGACACTCATCTTTCATATGTTGGGCCTTAAGATGAAACAAATTTATGAATATGAACGGGGATTCAAAATGACGACTGTAATTGTTATGACAATTGGCTAGAGGATGTTAATTTCATGGACATCTGAAGTCGCCTGCAATCAGGTAAGTATGGTACATTGATGATGGATTGGGGGAAAGAACAGCTGGCTGGTAATGGTAGTGTGTTGCTCCAAATGATTAAAAATCATGTATTTTGATGGCTTCATGTGACTTTGTTTAACTATTTGCTACATTGTGCAATCTTATATTTGGCTAGTGAATCACTTAACTATACTAATAGGTCCCCTACCATGCTCTTGTTATTATTTTACTTAATGTAAGAAGCACACTATACAAAAACGCCCCTTCCTGCTAACAATGTTTCCTTATTTCTTTCCTCCCAGTAAACACAGTATTTGACACTTCAAGCTTTCTTTGTTGGAATAATTTCTCTTTTCTCCGGTATCTATGACTTTGATAGGGAGTTTCCCATTAATACGCTTGCCCATTTCCATTTTATTGTTTATTTTCTTCCACTAAACACACCGTTTGACACTTCAGAGCTTGCCTTTATGAATGTTCTCTTTTGTTCAGTATCTATGACTTTGATACTGGGGGTTTATGGACCATCCAATCTGCAGCTTGGACCAAATTCCTCAATCCTGATAAAACCCAATTCCTTATTGGTGGAAAATATAAAGGTAAATGTGTATCCTTAGCCTACATTTTTATTATCCTAAGTTTGTTGTTTAACAATTTGTGTTTTCCTACTAGGTGGAAGAGATGGATGATGCAAACACTAGACCAACGGTGTATGGGTTTTATGAAAATCCGTCCCTTGATGTTTTAACAACGTTTTCTGAAGCTTACAAAACCTCTCTTCCTGCAAACACTAACAAGGCATGACATGACATTAAATTTCTCTGTACTCTCTGATACCTAGCTGAGAATGGTTAAATGAATTTTTGTGTTTGATTTTACAGCAATGGATATATTACTTGAATCAAGGATCTCAAATAAACATCTCATATAGTGTCAATTCCTCAAGTTCGCATTCTTTAGTCCTTATTATTGCTCAAGGTAAGTCCATCTCTGTTAATTTTTGTTTCCTTGTGTCCCATTTATTGTTTAAGGGTGAATTTGAATCTATACTAGGATGTAATGTAAGTCAGCATCAACACTTGGCAAATCAATCCAAGTTAATGGGCTTTCACCTCACATTCGCAGTATATATCATAGGATGTAACAAGTCTAGTGGACTCGTCACAGTCTTCAATGTGGTAGGAGTGCAGTCCAACTCACTATTGCAGCATAGCTCCTATGATCCTTGAGTGCATTGTGATCTTTGATTCTTAGATGCTCATCCAGAAAAACAAAGAATATTTACTTTGTACTATCATTTGGTTTACAGTTGACCCATAATTTTTGTCTAAGCTAGACTCTCCTGAGTCCCAGTCCCCTTCCTTTCAGACCAAAGGTCAAAAACAAGTGTTCCCTGGCACTATCCATCTCCTTGTTTTCCTCTTAAAGTTAAAGTAGTCCATCAGAGGGGTGTATTCTGGTCCAACCCTTCAGTGGGAAACTGTCTTTGTAGCTCACTCCCTTGGAAGGTGGTTATCTGACTTATCAATCTTCCTATTGAATATAGCTAGTCGAATACTGACATGCTAGGTCCATTTCAGTTTTCTAACGCTTAGATATTTTTCTCTAAAAGTTGATGAACTGCAGGAAGCGAAGGGCTAGCACAGTGGCTCGAGGACCCATCATATCCAAATACTACATTATCATGGAATGTCATTCGTGGTAAGAAAGAAACTAGCTATGTTATTTATGATCCCTGCATAAAGGGTCTTGTAAGAGCTGTACATCTCAAAAGATAGAAGTCAGCTTATCGCACCAACTGCATTTCTGCAGGGAATGGCACAATCAGCCAGGACATAGGGAAATCCTCTAGTTATTACGTGGCAGTGGGCAACTTGAACTCTGGAGTTGTGCAGGTCAAATAAGTAAACTGAATGCTTTGTACTATTACCATGTCTTAATTGTCACTTATGAAAGTACTCTTCATGGAAAGTATGAGTGTAGAAGCTTCCTTCCCCCTGATGAACACTTATTTAATCACATTGGTAGAAAGAAATTGTGATGTCCCTGATTTTTCAAATTACTTTGGGGGTGGGTTCATAGTTTCCTGCTTTGCACTGGAATTGCGTTATCTTACTTCTTTTTTGTTATTTATCATGTTTGGTTTTGAGCAAAACAGGTTCGTTTGGATATTAAAGGTAGGGCTTTGCTCTATAATACAACTGGTGCCTACTACGAGTGCAACCCTACACAAAAACAGTGTAGTATGAGATTCTTTTTGCCCGGTCGAAATGCTGCTCTTTTGACTTCGCCTCCCCAAAGGCCAGTAAGTCACCCGTTTTTTTCTCTAGTTCTCCTTGTTTAACTTTCTCAGCAAAGAATATACCCAATATGAATGAGCTAGTTTTGCTATCAATACATTTGCAGTTTTTACCAGTCTTTGTTTTCCTATTAAAAGTTCTTTCTTTGATCAGTGAATTTTAAACCTCATGGACACAATCTTGAGAACTTCAGTTAATTTACGATAGAGAATTGGACCTTGGTCTAACTCAGTCCCAAAAGCTAGGTCAAGACGTGAGGATTGCCCAAGCCATATTAAGGAGACCACCCATTCCTTAAAGCACCGATGTGGAACTCTTCACATTTTATTTGTCGGAATAGTATGTTCTATGTGAAGTTATAGACCTTGGGCCTGACTCAACCCCGAAAACTAACTCATGAGAGGATGATTTGCCAAGTCCGTATAAGGAGATCACAACCCATTTCCTCAAGCAATGTGGAACTTAACACTCCCCTGCACACCCAACTGGAGCTTGGATAACTTAACAAGGGTCTAACATTGAGAAATACAACAACCGGGATCGATGGGTCTAAATCTAATATCATGTGAAGAAATGGACCATGGGCCTAACTCAATCCCAAAATCTAGCTCACGAGGGGAGAACTGCCCAAGTCCATATAAGGAGACCACAACCCATTAATCAACGAGCTTGGGACGTAACATTCTGTTTGTGTATGATATAACTTGTTGAATGGAGACTACTTGAGTGAATTAAGACCAAGCAGTAACTTTTCTGCTTCCATCATCACAAACAAGCAATCGTTTGAATGCTGGGACTAGATTTTTAAGATTCAGTTAACTAGTTAATATAGTAATTGCATTACTGTGTTTGAAGACTTCACACAAATTTGTCATGATGACTCCATCCTTATAAGGATTATAGATTGTCTTGTTAGAGATCCTTATTTGAGTACGTTAGTTATTTGGCCTCAACTCGAACAGATTTCATTCGAATGAATTTAGGCTTTTTAAAATTCCTGTAGGGTACAGCTACTGGTATGTGGAGCGTCAAACTTTCCTATGGACCTCGATGGATCACATATCTTCTTGGAGTAGGTATATATCTCTTTTCTGCATAATATCTGATGTCCTAATTGAAAAACCTGTAGTTTTTCATATTCATCATTCTTTCCAAATGCAGGTGGTATGAGTTTTCTCATTTGGCTGGTATTCTGGTACTTGAATAATATGCAATCCACTCGTCAGGAAGGGACTAGAGATCCAGTGGGGCCGATGGAATCTCAGCAGACCCCTCTTCTTTCACGCAAAGATGATGATCTCGCAAGCTGGGGTTCTTCTTATGATGGTCTTTCACAAGACGACGAGTATAATGAAGATGGACTGGACCTCACTGCACCTCAAGGGAAGCAAGTAAAAGGTGGTGAATACAACAGCAATATTCGCCGACTTTGTGCAATTTGTTTTGATGCGCCAAGGGACTGCTTCTTTCTTCCATGCGGACACTATGCATCCTGTTTTGAATGTGGAACAAGGTATGCCACTCCTCTCACTAAAAACTCTAAATGCTTCATTTTTGAGTTTAAACTTAAGAAGGAAGGACTAAGTACTTGCAAGAGAATATTGGTTATATGCATATGAGAGAAACCAGCAAGCCATGACACGACAGCTACCCATCCTCTAATAAAAAAAGATCATCATTGAGAGTTGAATATTATTGTTCTTGCTCATTAAGAAAATGTGGTTTGGGGGTACTATTATAGATACATGGATGGGGTAGTAATGGCATATATCTAAGACCCAACTTAGGACTAGTCACAGCTTCGCCCTCAAAGGAAACTATCACCTGTCTGTCTCATTCCCATAACCAAGAGATCCTGTTATGGATTTTGCTCTTCCCCCTTTCCTTTTTTTCCATTTCATCTTCTATGCTCCCTCCCTTATTCTGGCAATTCTGTTTTGCCATCCCCCTTGTTCTAAATTTCACCCAGGCAGCGAACAAATTTCAATATCATTTATTGAACTGTCGTTCATGCAAGCCTTGAAAGAAAGGGGGCAATACTTTGATCAATCCTACTACGATATATTAAGAAGCCCACAATATAAACTGCTTCAAGATTTGTCTTTTTGATTATCAGAACCGTAGAGTTCCAGTACTATAAATGAGAAAGTCATACTGCCTGCTGAAATACAGGCTAAACATAATGCTCTAGTATATTAAGATCCGTGCTAGTTAGTACGTCAATCCAAGGTAATATTGCCTCCCTTTTAGGGGTTACATAAGCATCGGTTTCACTCTGCGATGACATGATGCTTTACTTAGCATGCATCAAATTCTAAGAATCTGTTCAATGGTATTTATCAACCGAGAAAGAAAAAAAGAGAATCTTATCCCAATGATTTAATGGCGTGATTAAGAACAAGAACTAAAAAAGACTAAAGAGATAGCTCTAGCTGACAAGGTGGGTTGCTTTGATGGTAAGCACTCTCCACTTCCAACCAAGAGGTTGTGAGTTCGAGTCACCCCAAGAGCAAGATGGGGAGTTCTTGGAGGGAAGGGTGCCGAGGGTCTATTTGGAAACAGCCTCTCTACCCCAAGGTAGGGGTAAGGTCTGCGTACACACTACCCTCCCCAGACCCCACTAGTGGGATTATACTGGGTTGTTGTTGTAGATAGCTCTAGTTGGTCTCATTCCATCAAATTTCTGTAGTAACTCCATCTAGTTGGTTGTTAAGATCTAGCTATTACTAATACTTTGCCTATACTAATCAAAAAAATTAATACTCCACCTATTTCGAGCTAAATTGCAGAAACATGTAGTTCGAGTCTTAGTCTATTGATATATAGGTCCAGGAAACTGGAAATTAATAAATTGTTAAAGTACATACAACTTTGTGCTATGACTTAGAGGATGACCTATGTTTACCGTATTTGCCAAGGCATTTTCCACAATTCCTACTAACTTAGTTGTTGGTGGTATCTACACTGGCAAAGTAAATGCACAATACATATGGAAAACCCATGCATGACTGATAACACCATGAATTGACACTTACAGGATAGCTGAAGCTGCTGGTACTTGCCCAATCTGTCGCAGGCCTATGAAGAAGGTGAGAAAGATATACACAGTTTGAGCAGTCAAGAGAAAGCTGTTGTACATACAATGTACGTAGATCATGGATATACCATGTACTCCTTCCAATGAATTAGTCTTTGAAACTGATGCTGTAAATGAAATAGTTCACAGTGTTTGTAGGCCAATCTATTTCTTTTTATGTGAATAACTAAGAGCATGTGTAGCGGGCAGCACATATGGATAATGTGATGCCCTTTTCCTTCTGTTGCCATCTCTTTTGGTATAGCGGGCAGCACATAATGTATTCTTCTGTAGCATGTATTTGAATTCTTTTTCCCCTAGATGTTTGGTTCTTTACATTGGTTTACTCTAATAAGTAGCAATCACACTATCATGTACTTGAAAACATACAGTTAGTGAAGTTACACACAATCGAGGTGATATTCTAATATCTATGGTTTTTAACCATGCTGCAACACTCGGAGTCCCTAGATTATATTTTTATTTTTTTATTGACTATTTTTTTTGTTTTTATCCTACTACCATCCACAAGTGATCAATAACGGTCCTTCACTTACATTTTCTGTAACCTGAACTCTCCTTCCAATATCCACCAAAGGATGTGGTGTAGCGGATGGGACTGCTCCTCCCTTAACTAGAGGTTTCGGATTCGAGCCCTGGGTATGGAAAAATCTTCGGTAGAGAGCATTTCCCCCCAAATGAGGCTCTACCTGGCGCAAATCCGGATATTGTCAGGCTCCAATGTGGGTACCGGACGCCTGATGGGAAACCAAAACGTTTGGGAAGGATAGTGTGTATGCAGACCTTTCCCCCAAAACGTTCATTTTTATAACATTCTCACAAGTGGGTTTGGGAAGGATAGTGTGTACGCAGACCTTACCCCTACCTTGTACAGGTAGAGAGACTTTTTCTGATAGACCCTCAGCTCAAGCACAATATCAGTAGTAAAGAAATGCAATATAAAAAAATGAACAAGTCAGGAAAGGAAACTTAGAAACATCGGGATGTTAACAAACCAAAACACAAGCAATAATCAGGTAATTATGAATCCAAATATATGCCAGAACTAGAGTAACACTAAGGGCTCGTTTGGTATGAGGGAGGGATAATTATTCCTTGGATGAAATTTGAGATGAGTTTATTCCATGCTTGTTTGGGATAAAATCGTGGTATAATTAATCCCGATATTAGTTATCTCGGGATTATTGTATTTTTTTATCCCTATTGGGGGGGGGGGGGGGGGGGGGGGGGGGGGGGGGGAGGGGGAGTTGGATAACTAATCACAGGATAATTAATCATGGGATAACTTGTTTCCCAAACAAACGACCCCTTTGTAAGGGGGACTACTCTTTATTACCTACTAACCTTCTATCCTAATTTTCGACCTCTACAACCTCCTATTAAGGTCATGTCCTTAGTAAGCTGAAGAAGCGTCATATAATGTCTAATCACCTCTCCCCAATACTTCTCAAGTCTTCATCTGCCTCTCTGTAAGAGGGACTACGTTTTACTACCTACTTACCTTCTACCCTAATTTTCGACCTCCACAACCTCCTATTAAGGTCATGATACGAGTTAAGCTAAGTAGCAAAAATTAAGAGAAAAGAAAAGAAAAAGCAATGAAACACTAAATGTGAAAAAGGGAAAAAAAATAGAAGATAACTAAATTAGGGAAGCAAAGATAAGAGTTCTGTATATTGATGATAAAGAAAGAGGAAACCATTATAATATATAGCATTGCATCCCTAAATGCCTTAGATGGCAGTGTACGACCTCTGCTCATTCTAACTAACTGGTCTGGACCTAATGTGTATTGAGAACCCAAATGCGTGGGCTCAATGTGTAATTACTAGAACTATAACGTAAAAATAAAAAGGACTGAGTTGACTATCTTGTAAGCTTCCCCTAACCTCCTTCCCAACTGATATAACGGCTACGTACACCTGTGCAAGCACAAGGTACCACAACTTGAAGCTCTTCTCTGTTAAATTCGTATTTGATCCCCCTCGTTAAAATCTTTCTTGTCCTCAAGGAAGGAATGTAGGAAACCTAATCTTGAGAGACTGGTAATCCTCCCAAGTGGCTTGATCCGGTGCTGCCTTATCCCATTGAACTAACACTTGTGCAATAGCCTTGTTCCCTTTTTGAATCATTCTTCTATCGAGAATTTGCTGAGGTTGAGGGCACTATGGACTGGATATATCGATTATTGGTGGATGTGAAATGGTGTCAGGTAGTTTATAGTAGGAGGCATGGATAGCTTATATGCTATATATGCTACATTACCAATCTTTTGCAAGATTTGGTATGGCCCATAGTATTTTTTCGTGAGTTCGGAGAAGTAAGTGCATGAAAGTGTCACATGTCTATAAGTCTGTATCTTGAGGTAAACCCAATCCCCCTCTTTGAATTGCCTATCACTTATATGTTTATTAGTTTTGTCAGCCAGTCTCTATTGTGTCCTTTGTAAGTGATATTGCAATAACTGATATTTGAATTCCCTTGTCAACAAACTTCTGTACACCTCTTCCATAGCTGAATCACCTGCCATGTAAGGTAAGTGAAGTAGTGGAGGCTGGTCATAAAGGGCCTCATAAGGGGTGTTTTGAATTGAGGAGTGATAAGTAGTGTTATACCACCACTCGGCTGCTGCTAAGTAAGAGGACCAATCCTTTTGAGAGTCAGAGCAAAAACACCTAAGGTAGGTCTCTAGGCACATGTTAACAACTTCTGTCTGTCCATCAGATAATGGGTGGTGGGTTGTAGAAGTGCTAAGAGTGACACCACTCATAGAGAATAACTCCCGCCATAGTCTACTAGTGAAGACATAATCCCTATCACTCACTATGTCTTCTGGCATGCCATGTAGTTTGAACATATATTCCATGAATAACTTTGCAATATTAGTGGAAGTATAAGGATGAGCCACTCCTATGAAGTGAGCATACTTGGTTAATCTATCTACCACCACCCATATCAGTGTCTTCCCTTTAGCTTTAGGCAACCCTTCAATAAAATCCATGCTTATACTGCTCCAAGCCAATGAGGGAACCTTGAGTGGTTGTAGTAACCCATGATAAGTTATTGTCTCATACTTGTGCTTCTGGCATGTGTCATATTCTTTGACATATGTCTGAACATCTTCCTTCATTCCTCTCCAATAGAAAAGATCAGTTGTTCTCTTATATGTGTGATCTATGCCAGAATGCCCTCCAGTAGGTGAGTCATGCCATAGCTTCATGATATCCTTTCTCAATTGCCCATCAGGACCTACCACTAACTTCCATTTATTCTTAAATGGTTGTACACAAAGGTGTACCCTTTTTATTCTACCCCTTATTTCTTAAAATCCTCAATAAGGGTCATAAGCTCAACATCTGACTCCCAGGTTCTCATTATCTGACTTAACAAGTCAATCTTAATGTTAGAGAGTGTTAAAGTTGCTAACTCTACCAAGGGCAACCTATATAGGGCATCTGCCACTTTATTCTCCTTCCCCCTTTTGTATTCAATGAAAAAATCATATTGCATAAGCTTAGTGATCCATTTTAGCTGGGACCCAGTGTGCAACTTCTATTCAAGAAGAAATTTCAATTCCTTCTAGTTTGTCTTCACTGTAAAGGCCTTCCTGTTAAGTATTGTGACCATTTGTTCACTACCATGACTAAGGCTAATAGTTCCTTGTCATATACTGACAAAGTATGATGCTGTGGATATAAGCCCTTTCTCAGATACTATAGGTTGACCCTTCTGCATCAGTACAACCCCTATTCCTATGCTGCAAACATCTATCTCCACAACAAATGGTATAGACAAATCAAGTAGGGTTAGGACTCGTGCAGAAGTTAAGGCCTTCTTCAAGTTGCTGAAGTCTTCAGTAGCCTTAGGGGACCATTTAAAATTATCCTTCCTCAGTAGATCAGTAAGAGGTTTGCTAATAACTGCATACCCTTTGATGAGCCTCCTATAGTAACCGGCAAATATCCTCTTAACCGCTTATGATTAGTGGGGTTTGGCCACATCTGGACAACTTCTATCTTCTTGGGGTCAGCATCTACTCCTTCTGATGAGATATAATGTCTTAGGTATTCAACTCTTGTGGATGCAAATACACACTTGGTTCCCTTGGCAAACAGTTGGTGTTGTATCAATAACTCAAAGGTGGTTCTGAGGTGTTGCACATGCTCCTGCAGATCCTTGCTGAATACTAGGATATCATCAAAAAAGACCAATATAAACTTCTTGGGGTGTGCTTGGAATATGTGGTTCATCAAACTTTGGAAGCTGGAGGGTCCATTAGTGAGGCCAAATGGCATTACCAAGTATTCATAGTGTCCAGAATGGGTCTTAAAGCTGTTTTCTGGACTTCTGAAGGTGCCATCCTGATTTGGTGGTAACCTGCTCTCAAATCTATCTTGGAGTAGATTCTTGACCCTCCTAACTCATCTAATAACTCCTCAATGATTGGTATAGGAAACCTGTCTTTTATAGTAATCTTTGTTGGCCCATGTCACTGAATGGGTTTTGAAGATAAACAATAGGTGTCCAGTTGAACCAGGTCCATCATAGCACACACTTCTGTATGAAGCAGTTGGATCGCAAATCATACAAATCTAGGAGATATTAGTGTTTGCTAAATATCAAAGAACTAAGAGAATGTCTCCTAATACGAAAAGGTTGCAAATTGATAGAGAAGACAGAAGTTGATTTCAGCTAGGACAGAAATAGAGGAAGGAAGTTGAGTTACAATCAAACTTGTCTACCAAGGAAGAGTTGGATCAGAATTGTATCATGGACTCAACAAACGACCTCTATAAATAATCAAAGTATTACTGCTGAAAGAAGTGACGCACAAGTGCAAAAGTGAATCAAGTTCTGAAGTAAAAGTTCCAGAGCTTTTGCAAGCAGAATTGTTGTGCGATACAAAGGCTACAATTCAACTAGAAGGAACAGTTTCATTGTTTGTATATCGAGTCTAGTTGATTGTAGTAGGAGTTTAAATATTGTATCTTATCAGCTT